>REGL01000352.1:117961-174282 GCA_004194395.1 Aurelia aurita complex sp. Pacific | reverse complement strand
TTCAATCAGCCCAAACTGTCTCATACTTATCACTGTCACTGACCAAGTCTGGCCTTGGAATAGGGCCAAGGCCAGTTTTAATGTAAAGACCAACACCACCATTTTGGCTTTGAGACTTTGATGAAAGAAAGGTGTATCCAGGAATGTTTACATTTGTGATCAGTGGTCTTGCAAATGAGTCCCAAGTTTCAGAAACAGCAACAACATTGAAACCAATGTTAAGATTAACTAGCAAAGACTGAAGTTCATCAAAGTGACAGGAAAGACTTCTTATATTCATATGTAAGAGAGAAAGATCAGTAGGAGAAGTATCAAATGTGGATAAATCTTGAATAGTTTGATAACTAGAATCAATATTAGATCCGAATTCATTATGCTTCTTTGAAAGAAAAACATGCCCCTTGGGCCCTCTTGTATTGGAGAACAACACACCCCCTCCCCCCCCCCACTTCTGATCATACTCAGTTGCCCTTGATAGTACAAAAAGAAACTTACTGGTCAAGTCTTCTGCATTGGAAATGAATAGATGACAGCAACAACAAGCAGCCAGTATTTTCAGGCTCTCTTCTCCACCACTGAATGCACATCTTCTCAGCACGTTCATAATTTCCATTCTGGTATTCTCTGTGGGCTATCTCAGCCAAGGATAAAGTTGATACGGTATTCACTACAATAAGAAAGAATGCACTGTTATCATCAAGAACCCCTTGGATGATGAGAAACTTACAGTTATGGCTACCATACCACAATGATTTTTGTGTCCACCATCTGACAGATCAAATCAAGAAAATCAAAGAAACCTCAGAGGTAGGTCACTACGTGCATCAAAACATTTGGCATTCTAAAAACAATTGAAACAAGTGTGCTCCACACATTTTGTCACTAAACCAGTCTTGTGCTCGCCCACAGGCCAATAGCTTCTGAAGCAGTCATATCAGTCTGAACAGCGAGGGCCATAATAAGGTGTACTTCTCGTTATTATCCAAGGTTTCCTTGATGTCAAATTCAGCTCAAACAATATTGTTTCGATTCGATTGTTTGGAAGCAATTCCCGTTTTGTTGATACAATTGGAATATTTCTATGATTAATAGCCTTTTTTCAAATATATTTACAGTTGGTTCGTTTCTAATTAACAACAACTAATTAATAGCAACTATTTACAATACAACATTTAATAAAACAAGATATAAAACCCCAAATTAAGTGCAAATGTAGCATGTGCAGTTGTTGCCATCCCAGGAATGTAACGGGTGTCCCAAAATGATGTATTATTGTTTGATTGCTTACATATCCATAACCAATGAACCGATTTTCAAAAACTTTGTTTTATTTGATTGCCTAAAGGCAAAATTGTATTTTAAGATGTTGGTTACGGTTTTACCATGGCGTTTTCATGTCGAAAAGAAGATCGATAAACCTGCTCAAATTCCAGCCTTAGATGGCATGAGAAAGGAACGGCCTACTTTTTCAGTCAATATTTTAGATATTATACAAAGGGTTGAACTCGTATTCGTATTTCTAAACTCAGAATTAACTGAAATCGTATTCTCTGAACGACATATATTCTTTAAACAACATATAAGTTCAGCCTATTGCATCAAATCAAAAATGTTGCCTGGGAAAGAAGGCCGTTTCTTTTTCATGCCATCTAGGGCTTGAATTTGAGCAGGTTTATCGATTTTCTTTTCAACATGAAGAAATCGGCTTAAACCACAATCAATGTCCTCAAATACAATTTAGCCTTTCGGCAATCAGATGAAAAAAGTTTTTGAAAATCGTTTCATTGGTTATGGACATATAAGCAATCAAACGATAATACATCATTTTGGGACACCCGGTATTCTTTTTTTTGAATTTCCAGAGAGAAGTTGTCAATTTTAGGTCCTAATTAAGGGTATTCCACAGTAGACTCCCTCTGAAGGATAGGGAATTTATTCCGTACCGCTGAGAACTCACTGAGGGGAGCTTGCATAGTTCCTTAGTACAAAGGTTATAGGGGACATCTTTTTTTACAAAAAATTCCCACATGTACCCTGGATTGAGATGGTTGATTGATTTCAAAATGTTTATTCATCCTTGTCAGCTTTGTTCTGCGATAATGGCAGCAATGCTTGAACTTTGCATGACAAAGAGCCTATAAAAGACTCTCGTTTCCTGTTTGTAAGGTGCCCCAGTCCTTCCTATCTTGACAAATGACAAGTCCCAATATTTCTTATTTTATCAGCTTGATCCAATCAGACTCACTTCCTTTGCTCATCTCATCACTTCCTTTGCCTGTCTCACAAAGCAGGATGGGAGGAGATATAAATATGAAACCAAAGGCTGACTGGAAATCACTTTTTTTTCCAGTCAGACTACGATGGTACACTCTGTGACTAACCAGTGATGGGAAATGGATACACCTCATCCTCATGACCTATTTAGACCTACTTTGGCTAACACTCTCTAATATACCGGGTGTCCCAAAATGATGTATTATCGTTTGATTGTATATATGTCCATAACCGATGAACCGATTCTCAAAAACTTGTAAAACCACAAGTTGTCCACAACCAACATCTTAAAATACAATTTTGCCTTTAAGCAATCAAATAAAACTAAGTTTTTGAAAATCGGTTCAATGGTCATGGACATGTAAGCAATCAAAAAATAATACATCATTTTGGGACATCCGATATGAAATCCATTCCAAACCACTATTATTTTCTATTAAGCACAGTAAGTGCTAGACTTACGACGTGATTCCTTGTATTCGTTCAACATTTTTAATCTGATATTTTATTCTCTCATATAAGCGATACCATCCAATTCAATATGAGCGATGCTGAGACTTATGTAATGAGTATAAGTAAGTGCACGGGTGTGAAGAATAAATAATGAGGGGTCATCATGTTTTTCTCATGTGCAAGTGAAGGATGGATGTTCCACTTGGGGGAGAAGCAAATCGCATCGCCATGCGTGTCCCTGCTCTCCAGCACAAAATTTTCAGTGAACAGGACACAAATAGCCCACATTGAACAATAAACCTTTGTTTCTATGGCCTTAAAAAATAAGGATCCCAATTCTTTTTGGTGGGAAAATGATAAGGATCCAAATCCTTTGGTTTTTCCAAACAAAGAGCTTTTGTCTTTTTTTATCCAATCATGTCACAGACAGACAGACAGACCGAGACTCAGCCTTTCAATAAACATTATTGAGAAAGGTTCCCTGGTTCCTTTGTCTGAAAACAATTTATCAGCAGATCTGTTGTTATCCATGATAATGACAGACCATCAGACCATCAGATTGGCTCCTTGTGGCTAATAAACATTGAGGATAACCAAGAAGGCTCACTACACTAAATTTAGGGGATTAGGTTCACAACTCATATTCATGAATTTTTCTCGTGATTTTTCGAAAACAGGCTCTGTTAGTCTGCTCCTGACTGGAGTCTAAGAATCATGTACAGTAAGGACGGTGCCGATACTCCGGCCACTGGCCGGAGCTTGGCCGGAGCCTGGCCGGAGCCAATAAAAAAATGTAATAAGTGCTTTGGCCGGAGCCAGATTATGGCCGGAGCACTGGCCGGAGCTAAAACTTTTACCAAGACAGTATTGCAAAGAAATGGCATTAAAGCTTCAATTCTGACCTTTCAAGTTGGATTTAACCTGATGTAAAGTCCTTCTTTTTCATTTCTATCTTTATATTCAAATAAAAACTTGAAGAACTTAATGATATATTTAAGTTGGGCAATTCTAACAAATCAAAGGACCCTTTGAAGCATCTTGACATGCAAACAAATTTGGCTAACACACAATTCAAATGATCAGAGCCCCTTGATAAAAGATCTAATTTCTTCAAAAAAATTTCCATCAAAACTTTTCTGGCACTTTTTGCATTCTTTTTTTGCTCCGGCCAGGCTCCGGCCAAACTCCAACCAGGCTCCGGCCAGTTTGATCCAAAATGATTTATCAAAAATGTAAAGTAACCTCTTGAAATTCCGAATTTCTGGTGTAATCTTCCTTGCATTGTTAGACAACTCCTTCGAGACCATCATTTCAGATACTGAGCTTCCAAAATAGCACACAAAGTTTGAAATTTAAAAATCTAGTATTAACTTTGTGTGCTACTTTGTTTGGAAGTTCAGTATCTGAAGTGATGGTCTCAAAGGAGTTGTCTAACAATGCAAGGAAGATTACACACCAGAAATCCGGAATGTCTAGAGGTTACTTTACAATTTTGATTAATCATTTTGGATCAAACTGGCCGGAGCTTAGCGGGAGTAGAAAAAAATGCAAAAAGTGCCAGAATAATCCGGCCATAGCTCCGGCCAGGCTCCGGCCAAGCTCCGGCCAGTGGCCGGAGTAGAGTATCGGCACCCTCCTGTTGCAGCTTTCTTTGGCCTCCTTATAGGATAATGGGTCTACTCGTAGGCTCTCGTAGGCTACACAACAAGCAGATAAGCTGTTTACGCTGTGTATACGTGCAAGACAAGAACGTACTTATACCACCACGCTTATACGAAATAATTCGCATGATTTGACTATTTTTCTACCAGTCATTCATTCTATCGTTTCAGAATTCTTTATCTGGTAAAGAAAGTCATTGATGAATATTTTTGTTTGGCCAGTTTTACTCGTTGTTTCGTTGACAAATAGAATAAGAATTATCAAAAAAATTGCATCTCATCAGGTCCGAAAGTAATCCATACCAAGCGATGATTAGAAATACTCGCGTGAGAACAACTTACATCTTTAGGCCCATCAAGTCAACTGAATGACATGACAACAACACAAAGAACACTGAAGCTAGACCATGCCATATGGGCCTAGCACCTTACCTGGACTATCCATGCATGTAGTTCCCATTACCATACTTTCTGAATGTGTGCTCTTTAGTAGTATCCGTCAACGGATCTGTGAATGAAAGCCATAGTTATGAAGCAGTGTCGTGCGGGAATTCTTCGAGAAATTACTGAAGCGCCAGGCTGTTCGTGAAGGCCATATCAAGCGGACTCAACTCAAAGCCAGCGAACAAGAGGACCGGTCAAACAAACAAAAACAATTATGTTAATTTCATGCAAGCCATATTCAATTTGCTTACGTCAATGTTCGATGCGCACGCATCCCCAATATCAAGGAGAATTTACATTTACATCAGAATTCTCAGAGTCATACTTTGTAAAACGAATCGAAATTCTCCCGCACCTCAACCTGTAGATTTACTCTTACACAAGGCAGTACTGTAAGAATTTATCGCACAGCATTTCAACTTCCTGTCGCTATATATAGAGGTACAGTAAATGGAAGAGAATACGAGCAAGTCAGCAAATATTTCGGGAAAAAATCATGGAAATTCACCTTGCAGACTATCGTACAAGCTAATTTTCAGTTTTTTACAAAGGCAATAATAATTTGCTTGCACATTTTCATGTAAGAATTTCCAAGGGGCATTTCAACTCATTCGAAAAAGTGTAGGATACGAGATTTTGTCAGAACAAACGGATTTTTACATATCTGACTTCATATGAAAAATTAGGACTGCCAGGCACAGATTTATCTGTGCCTTCTGAAGCGAGGTTAAGACGTAGTTATGGCAATCTTGGGAAGTTGGAAATTCTCATTGCTGCGGTGAAGCTGCTCATGAAAGCTACATGGCCTTCAAAATGAGGATCTCCTGCTGAATTACAGTGAAAGCTTTCTTGATTCTTGGATTGAGGAAACAATCACTGGATACTTGTGACCTTTTGCTCATTGCTAATTAGCATTAGAAGTTCGAGCAGGCAAATTAGTCAAATTAGGCCTATCCGCCAAAGCCTGCAGGAGCACTGGGCCTTTTTGTGCACTGTTGCTATAGTTTCCATATCCGCGAGGCAAACAGTTTTGTCCTAAGTTTCAATTTCAAAATCCTTGAGTCGTAGTGTGAGCGTCCATTAGTCTACCAATAGCGATAAGTACGAAAATGTAATCAGTCTAGTACTTGAGGGAAAAGTACATTTCCTTTTCAAGCCATTGATATTCGTTGGCCATCTGTAGCAACAACAACAACAACAGCGAATGAAAAAATCAGTAAAAACCTAACATTGACTTGAATAACAAATGGATTTACAATACACCAAGCAATGGTCAAACAAAACTCCAATTTTCGGTGGAGTCCATGTTGACATTTTTGCGTCAAAAGTACTCAATGATAAACAAAAAAAAGCGGTATGTAATTAAAACTTGTTTTGCTTGAGCAATTCTCTCCATGGAGTGGCGTAGCTTGTATGGTGACGTGGGCAAGTCTCGGAGAAAATGCCGTTTTTACCACAATGTCCATAGTCATCTGAAATCAGAACTGTAAGACCTGTACACGTTTTTTTTTATATAAGAAACTTGGATCAGCACTTAGTACTAAAAGTTTCTTAATTTCACATGAAAATTTCGGTGTTTTAGTAGTAAAAGTTTCTTAATTAGTTTCTTATTTTTTGGGCCTAAAATTGCTGTATTGTTCGAAGTTGAGCCTTCTTTTCGAGAAAGGGCTTCCATTTGGCATTGACACTGTCATTAAGAAGTAGCCATGCACATCATTTTTTTTTTTTTTTTTTTTTTTTTAGAGAGACATAGAATAAGAGAGACATGCAGAAATAAAGTTTTAGAGTTTCTTAACTGTTCTCGAGCGTAGTACTAGAGTTTCTTAAATTTTTGGTCATCGCAGTACTAGTTTCTTATAAACCAGTTTCTTATAAAAAAAACGTGTATGTAAAGTAAAAGTTTCTTAAAAAATGACGTTTTTCTTCGCAGTTGGTGATAAAGCTTTGTCAGTGAGTTTTTCCACACAGCTCGTTCAGTATCTCCAGAATAGTCTAGTCTTTTTGTGACTTTTAGTTTCTATCTAGGAGACATCCTTTCATGTCAATTTCAACATTTTTGACACTGATTGAATTTAACTAAAATAAATACCTTTTAAATCATAACTCTTGAACCACTGGCTCTATGACAATGAAACAAACATTGCTGAACTTGTCTTGAAACGGGCTTTCATTTGATAGACAATTTATCTATTCTTGATGACGTCATCAATAACTGGTTGTTGCGCATGCGTACTGACGGGAAACCATCCATTCACATTTTGAAAAATAAGCAATATCATATGGATCAATTTAAGAAAAATTGCTCTTTTTTGCAGACAAAAGAAGTAAATGCTGACATCAGCAAACATATAAGTGCTACGAAGCAAAGATTTCCAACTAAGAATTGCAAGAATATAATCCTTCTATGCTTCAAATCTCATATCAATATATCAATTTGTAGATACAATTCGACAGAGTCCATGTGTTTTCCCACCCAAGTCACGTCATCTTGTTTGCCTTATGGTGGTAAAATATCTCTTTGAGGATCTAATTCAAAAATTCGAGACGAGATCGGCATAATGGGCGACAGTTCTCTAGAAAAGAAAACATGTGTGTCAAATTTGAATTCTCCGGCAGCTTTGACGCTGTCAGGCTCCTGTCATTATAGCTCATAGGCTTTTTGACCATTTTGCTTGAAGGGCTCTCGTACCTTTGATTGAGGCAACATTTCTCTTCTCTTCGAATATGGGCTTATGAGGTTATTCAGACAGACCACTTTCCTCAGAAGTGGTAAGTTGCTTTATTTTGAAAAAGGCTTTATAAAAGATAGAACAAGGCTTTATTGTGGCATAAGCAAAAACCACATGATCTCGGTAGGAGAGTGAAATTGAAAAGTTTTCCACTCGATGTTTATTTACAATTCAGGTCAAATGACGATATACCCTTGGGAAATAATCCTAATAATACCGTACCGGTCGATACAGCTCCCCTCATCACGCTTTTCATCTATGGAGCAAAGATCTGAATGTATGAAAAGTTCCCTCAAGAGGAAAATAATGAAGAGCACCAAAAATTAAAAACATTTCCAATATTTGACAAACAAGGCTTCGTCTAAATCTCCTGGATTCGCATTTGCACTTGCACTTCCTTGAGTCCTGCGGAGGTTGTCCCCCGCAGCATTTGGCGCGAAAATTGAAGCAGATTCCTCCGCACGAGCACGATAAGTTGCAAAGACAAAAGCTGTTGAAGCCAACTTGGGTGATATACGACTTGCTTCTCTGTTGTCTCCTTGCTGAACCAAAAGATAAGATGAATCAATAAAATTTAAGGGCAAGCGTTCCAAATGTCTACTTCCATCAGGAATTCGGTTTTGCCTTGACCAGCCCCGACCAGTCACATGTTTGATTGATTGCAGGGGAATGTTGGATGAAACTTTCCGAAATAACTCTATTGCCCCATTCAACTGACACTATGCGTCGACGTGACAGTGAAATAAATCGTAATGTTTGAGATAACCCAAAAAAAAACCATTTCCTTGTTGCCAGGACCAATATTCTCGACAAGTCCCAGGACAACAGGACACGGAGATCACCCGATAGACTATTGTCAAGGGGAATCTCCTTTCAGCAATTTCCTGCTGCGAGACCAGCAAAATCGTGAACATTTTATTGTTTCGATGCATTTTACACGTGATGTTATCATTGTCTAAAAGTCAGCTGTCATTTCAGATCACAAATTGAGAAGCAATCAAGCGTTTACCACTCCCATCTCACTTCAAAAGGCGAGCAACTGACCAAAAGCGTCACTCAGGTTGGCTACGTTCTAGAAACGTTGCAAGATTCAGAAGCTGTCGATTGTCTTATCGTAAGTTCATGTTACACTTCCTTGTCACTTTGATGCCTCTCTCTTTGCCTCGATTAGGGCCTATTTTCGTATTTAGCTGATTTAGTATAACATTGTTAATCCATGTATCAACACACTAATGAGTTCCTTTTATTTTCCAACAGGCAAATAACAACTAAATATGTCTGACAAACCAGATCTCGAGGAAGTCACCAAATTCGACAAGACTAAACTGAAGCACACGGAAACGCAGGAAAAGAACCCTCTGCCAACGAAAGAAAGTAAGCGTTCTTGTTTTACGTTTCATGTTCACGGACCTCAAGTTTATTTTACGTTTAAAATCATAATATTAAGTCTCGACTTGAATAAATAATTTGCAGGTTAATGGGCCCACTCAGCACGCCCTGGCTGTCTGGCCTAAATTGAGGAAGGCGTGATCGAAACGTTTTCTCAGGTCCTAGGTCATCCTTTTTGTTTCACAAGAATACTCATTACACAGATAAATAAACGAAATCCTCCGTATCCTTATTTCAACGGTTTTGCGAATTAATTGCTTGTTTGGCTTCGCTATAATCGATTGAAAGTTATACGGAAGTTGTTAGACTAAAAGTTTTTTAAGGTGTGGCCTGAAAATAGGCTCATCTGGTACCGAATGTTTGGATAGATAAGATATTTTGCGGTTTAAACATACAATTTTACGAGTTAAATACATGAATTCGACAAAGTTTTATCTCAAAACACATCAAAATTAACATGCAAACTTATTTAGCGCAATAACTGGAGAATCATTTTGATAACCTCTGGAATTTGATGTAACTGGGGGCGGGGGCTTAATAGAGAGGGGGCTTAATGATAAAGCTTTCACGGTATTCATTATTGTGCACGATTTAGGCCATAGCTCCGAGCAATGGGATCCTGCCAAGATTCTATAATTAGGGTCGATTCTATTTTTGCGCCAGACGGAAGGCGAAAAGTGAAAACCAAGTTTGAGTGATAGATAGCAGATTTCCCATTGTTCTTGTTTGGGAGTATTTTGACCATTCTTCCTTCCGTGTTGAACGTTCATTTCAGGGGTAGAACGCGAGGATATTTACCAACTACCCTACACGAGAAAACTTAGCAGGTTTTTGAAAGGTTAAAATTCTTTGTTCGTGGCGAATGACAAGAATGTTTTTCAAATTTTAGACGAAACATTTTAGAGGGAAACCCCCATCAGGCGTCGTTGTAAGCATTTTCATTTTCAACAAACCATTTCCGGGTTTAGGCCCTGCTGGGACAACACATTTTGTGATTATAATTTCGCTAATTATGACAAAAAGACAATACGAAAGACATTTCCGATAGTTAATCATTTCTGTTTCCTTTTCAGCCATCGAACAAGAGAAGTCGAAATGAGAGCAATTTGAAAAGAGCTAATTTATGGGATAACTTTCATAGCAACTAAGGAAAACAATGAGTTACTAACTTTATGATCTTGGACTGTGGAATAATTTCGACTGGGTTGAAGATTTATTTTGTCAATTAGAATTGTAAAAGTAAAATATGAGTAAAATACTTGTTTTCTTTGTTCATATCTGCGTAAAAGGCGTAAAAACACCCGAAATCCGATGGCATTCATATTTACTCGATGAATCCTAGGGGGATATCGAGACAAAATGGGCGTTTCCGGACTGCGTAAAGAGGGATTGGGGACTGATTTGACAAAATGGACAAAATGCCAAAAATGGGCAAAGGGCAGGGGTGAGGTGACGTGACTCCTTTTGGCATGGCAATGGGCATGGCAATTGAATAACAACAAGAGCACAATGCCATGCATAATAGAATGATAACATAGGTGCCATGCCTAATTTTATTCATGTAAGGCAAATAGCAATAAAGATAATGCAGATAATGATGATAAATGGCCTGTAGATTGGCCAAACACTGCAAATGATGCAACACAGGTAAAGCCATTTATTTTGGCACAAAAAATGAAACTTGATTTAAATGTGAAACCGAAATAATCCATACTTACATTTTCTACCAAAACTGTCTGAAAATGCTTTGTTTCACCTTGCAGCGTAATTGATATTTAGAAATTGACCGTGTTCGAAAACAGTTGACCAGTAAGAAACTCGAATAGTCTATTACAAAGAATAACTGTATAGTATCTTGATAAAGAGAAAAACGTTGCAGATCTGCAGTCTGAAGTCATACACTCATTTTTTTTTATAAGAAACCGCTTATTAGAAACGGTAGGCTCAATTTTTCAAAAGTTAAGAAACAGCCCTACCTGGATTTAATAAGCTAAGGAACTTTTGTAATTTACAGTTCTAATTTTCCTGTGGCAGTCAGAAATGTTTTGACACTGTACAGTTATTGCAACAGTTTGGACATTATTTTGAGTGTGAATTATGTTATTTACTTGCTTTGACATCTTACTGAGTAATTTGAGAGCCCTTTAGACAAAACAAGATTAACTTTGCACTTCTGGCATTAAAAATATAAGAAACACCTAAGAAACTTTTGGTAGTAAAATGGCCCGAAAATTTAAGGAACTGCCTACCAGCCCCGGACCTTAGTTTCTTATAAAAAAAATGAGTGTAGTCCAAAATATCGGAAATATTTTCAATTTTTCGAATCACAAATATGGCCAATTAACCGTGTTTCAATCAAACTTCGTAAAATGGTGCAATCTTGTAGCTTGGTCGTAGCACATTGTTGTAACATCGAGAAAAAGTACCGGGAGCTTATCAATATGATAACGATAAAACAGGTGTGTGTATCACTTATCAACCTTGTCCCTAGGACATATTGGGGTCCTAATATGACTAAAGGCCCTGGGGACGAGGTAGGTGTGTGTATTTATGCGTGTGTATGCGTGTGTGAACTATGTAACTCACAAGGAAAGAAAGTTGCAATATTTTCTATTGACACAATAACAAATTGCGTAAGAATGGCATACATTCTGATCTGACGGGAGGTAGATTGCGAAAGTCGACAGTGGTTGTCAATGTGACCGATATAACGTGGTTGCAGTCACTTCCGGCGTATACACGTATTTTTTGTGACTAAGAATTTGAGCCAGTACACGTATTCTTTTTCATAAGAAACTGAGTTTCTTAAAATTTTCAGATTTTAAGTACTGATAAGTGTCTTCCTGTTCACGACCAGTGCCCTCGCAAGAACATTTCAAAACTCAAAACAATGTTTTTAAATCTGGAGTTTCTTAATTTTTTTGACGATCTGAGAGTCCGAGAAAAATACGTGTAATGTAATTTCGTTAAAATTATCAGATTTTGAGTCCTTAGAGCTTCTAAAGGGCCCCAACAATGTTTACTACCTGTCCCCTCCTGAACATTTCGGAACAAATTTTTTGAAGCCTTTCCAATGACTAGACATTACTCACGTATCTGTATCTTCTGAATAATATGATACCGGAAACGAGTTAAAATGAAGTAAAGATGTACCAAGGATCTATACTTATGTTGACTTTTCGTCCCTTGTTTCCCTGCGTTGATTTGATTTGCTGATATCACTTGTTCAACAGGGACTCGTACCATTACTTTTATAAAGTGGGCTCCCTGTTTCAAAATGGCCTAAACTAGCAGGAGTTCTCAAACACTCAGCAAAATCGCTTCAAATTCTGGTTTAAAGGGCTTAAACATTGAAAAGCAAACTTTTGGTACAAAGAATGTTTTCCTGACCTGCTAATCGCAAAATATCCACCATCCAAGCAGTAATCTTCCTCTGTAGAAACAAAATGGATACATCGCAGCTACGAGAACTCCCATAGGTCGTATAAACTGTTTTTTGTATACAACAACGACAACTGCCTAAATAGCGCCTCCTTATTGGTTGAAAACTAAATTCTAGCAATCTAATTGGCAATACGGAACAACTCCATATGGGCCTAATGGGGACCAACTTTAATGGTATGAGTCCCTATTACCAACTGATAGCAGCAAATCAAAGAACGAAGGGAAATCCCAGGGAAATAGGGGACGAAAAGTCATAAGTCTACCAAGGATCCTTTATCAATTTAAGTTCACTACTTTAGTTCATCTATTTTTTGGGGATCTGGGAGTCGAGTTTCTAATAAACGGTTTCCTATTGCAAAAATATATGTATTGGCTCTTTATGGTGCCGTGACAACCAGGGCCAGCTTACGGTTGTCATCGTCATAGCAGATTTCTACTCGAAACTTTATTCCCAAAAAATATTTGATCCTTGACTCAGATCAGAGATTTACCATCAATCTTGCAAATACAAGTGTTTTTTCATGTTCCTAGCCATGAAAAGTTGACGATGCGAGATAGAGCACAAGAATTGTTCAGGGTGAAACTTTCATCTCAAGTCAGAAACACAGGAGCCATGGGCACAGAAGGTACAATGTCCCTCCAGGTTTTTTGAAAGTGCCATTTTTCTCAGCAATTTCAGTCTTTATAGTACCCGCGAGGGGGGAGGGGAATCACATTATAGCCTCACAGTACAGGTATAGTCCAGGTCAATTGGCAGCATCCAGAAATGATAACTATCGGTAAAATTTGATAATGTCGAAGTTTAAAAGCTTGCAAAACGGGGCAGAGAACTTCAAAATTCATTGATGATGCTGCAACTATTTACCTGCATGGAGACTCGATGATAGTGCTCTGCGGAGGAGTTGTAGCATGTATTTTACAAACAGGGCCATTTGGTAAGACCATAGTAAATCCCTCAAGCCGACAGCCCCGACTGCATCCTCATGTTAGGCCATAATGGGCTTACCCTCCCCCTGAGACAGTGCCACTCCAATAAAACATGTGCCCTTCTGGAAGCAGGGCCCCCAGAGCAAACATTGCAAATGTCCCCGCTAAGTCATCCAACAATTCGTTTCTGCATTCATGACTAGACTGGATATACCAAATTTTTGATCATGATTACTCTGAGTGAGTGACTGGCTCACCCATCCCCTTTCTTTTGGATTTTTTGTAGGTCCAGCAACCAGGAAAGATCATGCTACACTTGCTTTTTTCATTTGCTTTTTTCCAGGCTCTTGTTGCCAGTGTGGCAGGATGCACCGAAACTTTAATTCGTGGTAAAATATTAATATCAAAATAGGTGATAAATTCTAAGTTGCACCTGTTCTTTAGAAATTAGAGTCTTGGTGGTTTTTAGAGCTAATTAGTCATTGAACATTGCGCTGAGGGAAGGACCAGATGGTTAAACAATAGCGTTGTTACAAAAGAACGTTGTATGTACTTTTTTGGAAGAACCATAAAACTCTATGCCATTCTAATTTCATTTTAAAAACATTGCTACCATACAAGAGCGTCATCTTATTTAACCACTACACGAACAAAGAATAAATGATCTATCTACTACTGATAACTATGACTGTTCACGTAATACGAACGCACTTTCAAGGAAGGTGGCAATTTCTTTTATCCGGCCAAAGTGTTCATTTGACATCATAAATATAAATTTCTCGTGTAGCGCTAAGTTCCCAAAATTAGGGACCAGTTCCAGTCTCTTCCGCAGGGCTTTTTCTTTCGAAATGGAGAAAAAGAATAGGGCAAGAACAGGCTCCAACTTTCTTTCCTAGCCTCCTTCTCCCTAGACTTGCCCCAAGTCTGTTTCGTCAACTGTAATAAATCTAGTACCGGAAAGCTCTATTACGAAACAATGCTCTATTTCGCTTTTCCCTTTCCCTTCCCTTCACTTCCCTTCCCTTTCCCTTCCCTTATTACAGTTGACGAAATAGACTTGGGGCAAGTCTACCTTCTCCCCCAAATAATGCCTCTGCAGAGGACCACGACCAGGTAATGAATGTCTTTTACGAGGTTTCTTGGCAGTTTCTTGAAGTTCTCGTCGTTCACATGTGTTTACATCTCGTCATCTAACATTGGCAAAAAATATTTCATGAAACACTCGTGCAGCTCCTAACATATCAAATTAGATAGGAAGATTCTGTTCGTCATTATCGATCGTATCTTCTCATGTAAGAACTGATTTCATAAAAATGTTTCATCTTGAAATCCTTCAAAACAGGACAAAGTTTTCTAGCAATTTATACCCACGGTAAAATTATCAATTTATATCTGTCTAAAGTCCGTCTAAAATCAGATGTTACCTTTGATTTGCGATAGCGCAAAATTCCTTCGCAAAACATGTATAATAGTCAAATTCTATCTATCTAAAGTCCGTCTAAAATTAGATGTTACCTATGATTTGCGATAAAGCAAAATTCCTTTGCAAAACATGTTTCATGAATTCTATGAAACACCATGGTGCCTTCTGTTTAACATTGTTCAAGTCACATCAGGCGATGCAGTGCAAGAAAGAAGCAACGATGTGCACAAGCTTTAATTGCACAGGCTAAACTAATGAAGTTTCTTGGAATAATTTTCTTCCATTATTCAAATTTCTTAATATTTTGATCATCAGAGAGAATTTTTCTTGAAAAGCTTCTATAAAACATACGTCAAAGATCAGTTAAGAATATATATCATCTACGAATCAGCAAATGCTTTCTATTGCAGAAGAGACTTTACACTTTACAGGAAAGGGGAATTTCTAACGCCAAAGAATCAGAATCAACCTTTTCAAATCAAACTTGCAAATGGCCAGCCAAATGTGGCATTAGGGGTGGTAAAATATTGTTGACTGTTGTACCGCAATCAACGGGGACACGTCCGGCTTATTTCAAAATCTTATGGAAACACATTCAGAAAACAAGGCTTAAACAGAAAGGTTTGCTAGGATTGAAATCTGTTGAGCCAAGCTTCGAGCAACAGAGCTACTGTGAAGAAAATGGCAAGAAAAAGAGAAAACATTTGCATTCTCGTTCTTCTGATAATCTTTTCCCTCTTTTGCCTTTGCCTCTCCACTATTCAATAATGTGACTTCGACAACAGGGACATGCTTGGGCGGGCTGAAAAGTAACCAGTATCGAATGCAAATATTTTGAAAACAGTGCGACATGAAAACCGCATGAAATGGTTGAGTTTAGAATGCCAAATGAAAGCCCAACCTCGTTCCCAGGGTATTCTGATGTCATACGCTGATCACGAAGCCGAATGACCAACGAACTCACTCTGGGGACGAGATTGAGGAAAGCCAGAACGAAATGATTTTATACCGCTTTTCATTTGAAAACGGTACAGTATATTGCAAACAAGGCCTTATTCTGTGTAAAGTTCTTCCGACAGAAAATTCTACTGGTATCGCTAATGAAAGCCACCAGGAAACCAGCTTCCTTAAAGTCCTTTCCATCTTGCAGACCACAATTTAACTTTCATTTACCTCAGGTGAAAGTAAAGGCGTTCTTCTCCAAGCAACAACCCTTAAAGTACTAAAACAACTGTTCTCATCTTACATTTCTTCAATCTTGCTGCTGTTTCAATAACAACAGTCTTATATTTTGATCCACAGATTTAGATATATAGGCTTCTTTAGGTGCTCGTCGCATGGAGTTAAGCTAAGCTTAAAATTGAATGGGTGCAGGGGGATCAGATAATGAACTGATGAGAGTTTCAAGTAGCCATCAAATTTGTTTCCCTGTAACCATGGACCGTTTGCTACTTTGAAAAGGAGTCTGGGAAATGCAATTTTTCCTGGTAAATAGCTGTAGAATGGATTCACTGCAATTAAATGCCTATTGAGGAAAGCACGGCCCATGCTGCTGCCAATAACTTGCTGCTTTTTCCACCAGTTTCAGTGAATTCGTTTTGATTGCAACTAGAAAGTCTTATGTGGCGCTCTCTTCTGTTTATGGCATAGACAACACTATAAACCAAACCTTTACAGGTAACCTGAAGCGAACATTGTTATTGATGCAGATAAACAGCACTATCGAATGATAAGAAAGTCTGTCTAAATTTCTTTGATATCTCATTTCGTTTTCAAGTTGTCCACTAATTTTAAGTATCAGCTGATGACGTCATTTTGTTTGCAAATTACTAGGTAGCAGTATCTAATTTTTGAAAAGTTACAGTTGTAAGAAACATTTCAGCTGAGCCAAATCAATGCAATTTATATTGTCTCATGACTTAATATGATGTTTAAAAAGGCATATTATAATTGGAAGGATTTTTTGATTGGATTTCTCTTTGGAAGCACCGTCAACCTTGCATATTTTCTTTACTTTTTGCAAACAAAATGACGTCATCAGCCAATCATACAAAATAGTGGATAACTAAAAAATGAAACAAGATATGAACAAACTTTAATTAGAAGTTTTTATCATCCAACAGTTCTATTCATTAGCAATGATAAAAATTTTTGCTTCAGAGCATCTTTAAAGAACAGAGAAGTTGCATTGCATGTTTGCGTCATGCATAATACATTGTCACATTGCATTTATGAACCGACAGTTATGCGAAGATCGCTGACGTACATCCCAAATAGCAGCGGACATTGACCGGAACCCTGAGGCACACCCTGATAAATCTCCTTTAAATTGAATTTGAAAGCACACCAGTTTTGATCTTACAAACCTGACATATATTTTTAGGTTTTGCACTTGCACTTGCTGCTGGGTGGTTGAAAATATGTCGAGAAGTTTTGAAGAACCTGTAGTTTCCTGCTGTTCATCAGATTTTTTCAAACTGACGTTTAATGTAAATCTAACATGTCAAGTTAGATAAGGAATTAGTTAGTCAAAATCAGTGGCCAACGTTCTCATGTTGCAAGCAGTTTATGAGAATAATTTCCCTCAGAACTCTTGTCAACAACCTTAAAATCCTTGATCAATGTTCAACGATTCAAGAAGAACAATAGATGTGTCGCAAAGTCTGAAGTTCGGAGTGATTTTGCAAACAATAAAAATTCCTTGTAAAAGTCAATAGTTGGTATTATTCGCACACTGTTTCTTTCCCCTTACATCAAACCTATGACAGGCACATTGTAAAAACCGGACCCTAAGACCCTAGGACCCTTGAGACCCCTAGGACCTTCAAGTACTAGAATTGAAAAGGACCCTTAACACCAGAGTGTCATAATGAGGAAGTTGTGTATCATTGAGGGATCATTGACTTCCCCTCTTCCATCCAATGAACCTCCACTCTTTCAAACCAATACCAGATATGATGCAGAGAGTTTATACCATGAAGAAGTCATGTTTTGAGTATCCTTTTTTTTTTTTTTTTTTTTTTTTTCTGCATGAAAAAAGGCATCCTGACTTTGGTTTGAACGGACGAAAGCTCGTAGGATGAAATATGGGAAGCTCATACAACACGCAGCCTCTTGTTTGACAGCTTGATGACACTGATCTATTGTTTGTCTGTGGTGATGTCCCTCTGGTATTAAGGGTCCTTTTCATTTTTAGTACTTAAAGGTCCTAGGGGTCTCAGGGGTCCTAGGGTCTTAGGGTCCGGTTTTTACAACATGCCCCTATGACACCTATCTTTCCGAAATCCATTTGGAGATATTAGCAATGACAGGAGCACCACAGTGAGATCGACAATCTTTTTGAGATGAAAGATTATTTGGGCAAGCTGTAACCGATTATTTGTCATGGTAAAAGCAGTCTACACATGAAAAGTTAATTCTCCACAAATATAACTTAAACCAAATTGGGTTAACCAATATTTCTTCATAAAATTGTTAATCCCGTTTTGGGTTATTGTAGTGTGAGGCCATTCTGGAAGGTGATTTATTGTCAAAAATAGTTCCTTTCAGATAAAATACATCTGTGCAAAAGTTTTTGGAAAGTATTTATTAGGCTGAAGTCACACTTGAAGCGTCGTTCTTGACGCATTCCAGGTAACAATGACGCGCGGCAGAGTTGAATTTAATACATTGCCGCACGTGTGCATCGTATGAAGAAAGTCGCATTGAGTGTGAATACAGCTTAAACCACAGCGAGCCCAGGAAATTGAATAACGCCCCCCCCCCAATGATAAAGCCCTGAGCCTCCTTTGCGATTGCGAAGCTCAGAATCAGAAATCGAAAGCGAGGGACGCGCCTTAAACACTTTTCAAGATGAACAGAGTGTCTGCGCCTGGACAGACAAATCATCTGACAGTTAACTTTCCATTACCCTGGGTACCAGACTCCAGGGTATTTTTCCACTAGACTGATTACAACTGGTCGTAAATTTCACTCGTTTTTATATTTTTAGCGAACAATTCCATTCAATGAATAAATAGGTAAAAAAGCCATCCAGTTCAATAGATAAGTAAAAAATGAAGTTTTCGTAATTGCGAGTAAAAACTGGGACGAATTGTAATAAGTCAACTCAAAGTCAAGGTCTACTTTAACACATGGAAACCTTGAAATGATTGTTATTACGTGAAATTGTCTTTCTTTGTCCCCTGTGCGTTTGGTTATTTCAGCAACAGAACACACGGGGACTAAGGTTCCAAAAATGACTATGCGCAATCGAGGCAAAGGTAGATTCTTTATTCGCGTAGGAGAAAAAACAATTTTTACTTGAGCGACAAAAATTTCCTGAGATGACAGAATGACAGTAACGCAAGCGCAAACATAGCAGGGAATAGCTCTAAAAGATCCTCAACTGTAATCATCATTAAAACAAAGATAATAACGTATATACTTTTGACACACCCCGTATGCGAGATACCAGAGTGCGAGGGACAGAGTGGAAACTGCGCACTCATGGGCAAAAAGTCGCAATTCTGAGTCCCCTAATTCCTGAGCAACATTTCTAGAAAGAAGGCAACACTTGATATTTCCTTCCTTAAGACCTAAAGTCTTGATTTATTGTCTCAAAACTCTTACAAAGCCATATAGTTAATAAAAGACAACGATAAAGCCAAACACTTCCTTCCTTAAAGGGAATCAACATAGTTTAAAGCTGGCCCGGGCCAAGTTGAAAATATAATCTATTGTATTCAACAACTTTGACGAGTGCCAGGAATGTACTTTGAGAGTAAGAGGGGAGGAGGGGTCAACTTCAAGAGAGAAGAACAGGGGACTCGATTGATACGTTTCACAAAGGTAACTTAGATCAAAATTTTAAGAAAGAAAACCATAACGCCAAGGTAAAGCGACCACATTGATATTCGAAGCTGAAACTCATAGTTACCAATAATTAAACCAGACTGTCTCTCTTTGAGGTAAGATAGAAACTTGATCACCTCGCTTCTTGCTTGGAAAGTTCTTTCGTTTGGCTCAAAGTCGTCCTCTTCAATGGACAATACTTCTCGCATGTATCCAGGACACATCTTGTTGACTTCAATTTGAAATAAAGCTTCATTAGACCTTAAACGCTCCGTAAAATACAAAGGAGCAATCCAGCTAATTAATGTCTCCATGAATAGGACGAAGAATATTGCGAAGTGAAAGTTAACCTCCTTTTTACCAACTTCAACACATATAAAAAAGAACTGCGGTGCAAGGAATACCATTATGACATTATGACTAATAAANTTTTAAGAAAGAAAACCATAACGCCAAGGTAAAGCGACCACATTGATATTCGAAGCTGAAACTCATAGTTACCAATAATTAAACCAGACTGTCTCTCTTTGAGGTAAGATAGAAACTTGATCACCTCGCTTCTTGCTTGGAAAGTTCTTTCGTTTGGCTCAAAGTCGTCCTCTTCAATGGACAATACTTCTCGCATGTATCCAGGACACATCTTGTTGACTTCAATTTGAAATAAAGCTTCATTAGACCTTAAACGCTCCGTAAAATACAAAGGAGCAATCCAGCTAATTAATGTCTCCATGAATAGGACGAAGAATATTGCGAAGTGAAAACAGCAGATTTAAATTCGAACTCGTCTTTCTGACTTTAACATCATACATTTGATGGTAATGGTAGATTGCGTCTTCTACTGGCTTGTTCCAATGCAAGAACTCCAGTCGTAGTTGCTGCAGTCGAAGTTTTGAAGTAGCACAAAGAAGATACATAAGCCAGGTTAGAGACAACGAAACTGGGATTAGGTACAGGTTAAAAGGGACGTAGATGTAGTTTAAACTGAGGGCTAATATGTTGAGGGTCTCCGTTACCGTTGTATTTGATTTCAAGTTGGTGTCAAGCCAGAATGAGTTGTACAACGTCAGCACAGCAACAAGAACATTCGCTAAAATTGAGGCAACTAAAATCCATCCCAATCTGCGTTTAATTTTGCTGATATCAACTAAATAATTCTTATGTATGTTCATATTAAGAAGAGTTTGTTCCATGTCTCTGCTTTTGAAGTACTTCACGGTGAAGAAGTGGCCTAGCCACGACAAAACATCGACAGTGAGTCTGCTTGCCAAGTCCACTATAAAATCGTAGTTCAGTTTCCCTCCAACTGATTGGGCATGGCCAACTAGTGCAATGATGAGATAAATGCCATGAAATACCAGCATCACAATAAAGACTCCGCTTACTAGAGCTGGATAAAAAGCACGCTCGTACACAGTAGCTTGCTCTGGATGCCAGAATCCAAAAATCCGCAACGTTTTTTTAAAGAATTTGAATTCATCTGCTAAAAGAGAAGGTTCGCTTGTCACCAGATTTTCTTTCGAAGATTCGAGATCCATATCTACACGATCTACAGCATTGGTTTTCGCGCGTGTGATTTCTCGGCGCTCCTATCCCTCGAAAAGAAAGACATTTCCGCAGCTTTTCGGTATTGCAGTGGTTTTTCCACTGTTTACTCCCTTGCATGTACATAACATGAGTTTCCGTCATGCGGTTAACAACTATTATTTCCATTCCAAGAAATAAAAAGTGCACAGTTTCTCGATTATGTCATCTAATACAACAACACTGTGGTGCTTGTCAATACCGCAGAGTAACGAACAGACCAAGCGTTGTCGGAGCATAGAATGCCTCATGTAATAAGCATTTTTTTAATGAAAGAAACTATTTAATATCGTTATTTTCATTACCCTGCGTTCCAGAGCATCGAAAGTATTTGAAAGTATTTGAAAGTATTTGAAAGTATTAGACTGATAAAAATGGTTAATCTTCTGAAAAAGGATCTACTTCCACTTCATATCGAATCTGCACTGAAATTGTAGATTTTTCAAATCTTTGATTATGCATTACGAATTCTTCGAAATCGTGTTCGAAAGGTTTCACAATATTTACACTCCTTCTGTTTTGCCGCCGACACAGTCCATAACACTGTTCTGTTTATATTTGGATTAAAATCAACAGCTCTCCCATTAAATCCTTCAGAACTTGTAAATAAACTAAACCAGAAACAAATTCCAGTGTTGTTGGAGCATATTCTTGGTTTTCAAGAAAGACTTGGTCACACAAAAGAGAATAGACAGGGAATTTCCTGTAACTGTCTAGCAACCTGCCTAACCTTTTATTTTATGCTTGATTTGTACTAAATCGACCATAGGGATTAAAATTAGACTTGGGTACATTTTCAGTTTGACCGAAAATGCCATTTTTGATGACGTCAATAACGGTCATTTCAAAAACTAATGTCGCCATAACTCTTTGTGTGTAAGTCGAGCGTCTTCGAAAATAGTGAAGTTAGACAGCATTTGACTTCGCAGCGTCACCTTAGTAGCTTACGCCCCCGCAGAAGAAATTATATTCTTTTATTGCTGATGGTCCACTGAATAGACTTGGAGCAAGTCTAGCATTTGACGAGACCTTTCAATTGATATATAGATTTTTTCTATTTTGACGAAATTTGAAAAATTTCAGGACGTCATCGATTCAATGACGTCATAATTGAGATTTTTTGGAATCATTTCATATGGAATTTTTTCCCCTGATTTTAGTTAAATCGACTATGCAGCTTCTAAATCTGCAAAGTGGATTAGAACCAGGTATTTTTAGTGAGTGAATTATCACTTTCAAATAAAATACTGTAAACACTTTTTTATTGCATCCAAACTCGCAAAGGCATCGATCACAAAATCTCAAATTGAAGCACACAAAAAGTCGACACGCTTTTCGTCGCATTTCATGCGTGTTACTCTCGTTTCAAACAAGGATGAGCGACAAAATAGCATTTCGTTTCAGTATTCGGTTGCTTTAGGTTTGAAAGCCCGATGAGTCTTTTCCATTTGCGATGCACATTGTTTCGGATAATAGATGCTACCGGGTGCGCCAAAATAAACTATGCACTATTGGCAGGTCACGATAAATCGTACACTGGGCCGATTTTGAAGATTTATGACTTAACTTTTAAGCAAAAAGCTTGAATTAGGTTCTGGGAGTTTTTTTGCGAGTTTTTCCGCGTTCAGCTTTCAGAGCTAGAAACGAGTTTCTTAAAATGTTCGTTTTCGAAAACGCTGAAAGCGATAAAAAAACGTCGATCAAGTTTTCTAAAAAATCGGCATGAATGGACAAAGTAAAAACTTTTTCCCGGTGATTTGGGATTTCGAAATCGATTAATTGTAATCTGCTGCACGAGAGTTGATTCTACCTTGGGAGAAATGTAACATTATTTTCAATCACATGAAGAAATGTCTTTCCTTTTGTAATTTCATTGAATTTATGTTTTGGTGCAGGTTGCGTACCCTGTCAAGGGGGGGGGGGGGCTAAAAAGACAAACAGGGAAGCGTCATGAAGCCAGCAAGCATGGAGTCATGTTGAATTTTTGATTTTGTGACGGCTTGGGGCGGCACTTTATTGCAACTACTACATAATTTCACAACAGGTCGATCGTTGAAATAACGCTCGCGCAGAAGTTCACACTAATCAATTTCTAAATCCTCAAATCACCCCGAAAACGTTTTGTCTTAGTCCATTCATGTCGAGTCTTTAGAAAATATAATCGACATTTTTGATCTATTTCAGTGTTTTCGAAAAAAAACGAAAATTTTAAGAAACTCGCTTATATCTCTAAAAACTGAAAACATTTTCATTCATTTTGATTTTATCATATTTAAACACAAAAACCCTATCAGCTAAAAAGAACTATTGCTATAAAAATAAATATCTATTTACAAATAAAATTTTAAAAATTAGCTGATCTTCCTAGGGATCGTACTTTGGGAAGGATGCTAGTTTTGTATGAATTCCTCCAGCTTCCTTTTGAATATGGTAATCGAAGAACCCATTCTGATTTCTACTGGGATTTCACTCCACGTCTTTGCACCAGAATAGAAAAAACTGCTTTTGGAGAATTCTAGGTTCTGCCTTAGGGTGTCCAGATCTAACTGATTTCTTGTTGGATAGTTAGATAATTGAGGTCTGGCAACGAAAACATTGGGAAAAATCCTAGAATCTAATTCAGGCTTTCTGCTAAATATTAAGTCATACATCTTCAAAATCGGTCCAATGTACGATATATCGTCGCCTGCTAAAAGTGCATAGTTTATTTTGGCGCACCTAGTATTTGCCCCATGTCTTCCGAAATTCCAACTATACGTACCAACAATGAATGTGGCACAGAAGTTCGCACATGAAACTAAACTTTTATCTCCCCCAAAAGTCTTGCCATACATTTTGATTCATTTACTTGAAATAAATACCATTAATGCATTCATCTTCGTCCATTCGTCTTCGGCAAATGGAGAGAATCACCCCCCTGAGAATTTTGGTAACTTCTGTATTGAAAGTTTTCGGAATCAAATTTGTGTCGCAGTTCTTTCTGTTTTACATCTTGAATCGATTTCCCAATAAATTGTGCAGAATGCTAAAAAAAAACTTTACAAAGTAGGTTTTAAAACATCGAAGACAACTCATGAGGGTGGACAAATATTATCAAGCTGGTTAATATTCTTAAAAACTAAACTGTCAAGGAAATATTCTTGTACATATCAAGCGTAAGTTGTGAAGGCCTATTTCATAATCAGGATGAGGGTACTGGTGCGGAGAACATGATACACCGATCATTCCAGCCTGATAAAACAAGGGCAGATTTTGTAATACAATAGCAACAGTTGTGTTTGATTGACACCTCAATTCAAAGCGATTAGCGGATGCAGACAAAGGAAATTCTCTCAACCAGTAATTCAAAGCAAACAAAGCCGCAAAAGTTTCCCCGAAACTAGTAGGGCAAACTCTCGCCTTGTGCAAGCGAAAGATGGTTTTTAAGAGAAGTTATGTGATTATAGCGAAAGAAGAAGGGTAAATCTAAAGCTCTATCGCTTAGATTATGCTTATTTGATTTAGGAGCTGTTTTGTAATCGTTTCATTTTAAGCCCTAAAGACGCGAGAATTACAAAGCCTTCTGCTCGGCTCCTGAATCAAATAAACATAATCTAAGCGACAGAACTTTAGATTTATCCTTCTTCCTTCGCTATAAGCACATGACTTCTCTTAAAAACCATCTTTCGCTTGCACAAGGCGAGAGTTTGCGCTACTAGTTTCGCGGAAACTTTTACGGATTTGTTTGTTTTGAATTACTGATTGAGAGAATTTCCTTTGTCTGCATCCGCTAATCGCTTTGAATTTAGGTGTCGATCAAACGCAACTGTTGCTATCGTATTTCAAAATCTGCCCTTGTTAGCCTGATAAGCTTCGTAATGTTCACAGCGCTGACATCTCCAAAGTGAAGTCAAACCCACAGCTAAAAGCGTCATGCAAAAGCCCTTGTTTTTTAGGCCACATGATGCACAAAGAAAGACACTTGAAAAATTCAACAATAGTGTTTGATTGCTTGTTCTGAAGGGCAGACCTTTTCTTTAAAGGCATTGCTGAATAGTTTTGCTTAGTTTGCACGCACCAATAACGAAGAACCAATATAAACGCACATTTAATACAACAGAAAGCAAATGTGTCCTTGTTCTTCTACTAGAAGTTCTGACAAATGGATTTCGTCACCCCTGAATCGTAGACATCCTGGTCAAGGGAAAAACTGCTGGGTGAATGCAGCGTGATAAGTAGGCCAGGGCTTAAAAGCAGGGCCGCTGAGAGGGGGCAGGGGTTAATTTGCCCTTAGGTATCGGGGTCTTGGGGGTCTCATAAAGTAAGATCTCCGCTGTCTTCTGCCCGCTTTGCTCGCAGGGGGCCTTATTTCGTAGTTTGTCCCTGGGCATTCAAACCCTCTCGGCTGCCCTGCTTAAAAGCAGCCTGACCTTGCGCTGATAGGGCAAATGATCTTTTAAAGTTTCGAGGTTAAATAATAAATAATGAAAATTTAGATCTTATTAGATAGTCCATGACAATAGTAACTATCTTTTTAGTCTTTGCACTCGGTTATATTTTCCCCTCGATTGCTTTATACAAAGAAACCAAATCGATTAGGGGATAGACTGCCTTCGGCATTAAAGGCTCAACTACACTAAAAACCCACATAAAAGAAGCTGTAAATTAAGACCCTCTAGGCTGATTTTTGGGCAACTAAGAATCTTCTATATAACATCCATTATATATAAGTACATATGTGTATAAGGGCCATTTCAGCATGTTACAGAAAATCACAGGGTCTTTTACGCGCACTTTTACTGCAGTCCCAAGTTCATGAAAGTTGGTATCAATCAACAGCTTACAAAATACCACATGACCCTCTCAGTTGCCCTTACCTATCCATAAATTCTGCAATTTCATTGGAAGTTTGATGCATCAAGTTCTACGTGCATCTCTGAATTCGACACCATTCTCCCTATGACTGCTTTATAAAAAACAAAGAAATCGATTCGGAGACAGACTGCCTTGAACATTAAAAGTCCAACTGGTTCTAAGCACATAAACCCCTAGATAAAAGCTATGTCAATAAGCAGCTTACATTACTTCACATGACCCTCTCAGTTGCCCTTACCTACCCATAAACTCTGCAATTTATTGGAAGTTTGATGCATCACGTTCGACGTGCATCAATGAATCGTTCCAAATGCTAGGAACTGGTGGGTGTTCCTTGATATGCATTGGCAGAACCATTAGCGTAAGGTGTTCCAAGTCCGAATAAATGACCACAGTATTTGTCATCGTCTATGTTGTCTTCGAAGAACATCTAAAGGAGGGAAATGGAATGCACCTTTTTTAATGGAAACTTGGCATCATGACATAGGTTCTTAAATTTTCCTAAACCTTCCAAGTTTAAGTACTAAAATCTAATTTTGGAAAGTTCATTGAAGTGAAGGATAACGCTCAAATCTTTAAAAAGGTGGATGTAAAATTCTATTACATGTTTCTTTTAATTAAATGACTTGAAAAGAAATTTAATGTACTTGCCGTAAATCCGCCGTGGAAATCTTTTGATATCTTAGCTTGTTTCAAATGGTGGCATTTATGATACTTGAAGGTATGACGTCATCAAATTTCTAAACCCGAAACCAGAAAAGCAACAGATTTTTGCTTGACACCATATTGTAGACCTTCATAACCTATGGTTATCTTCAAGCTTGTATCATTTTCCATCCACTTGTTTAGGATTTACGACCATTTTAATTGTTTCAAAATTTTCCATGAATTCTTTCAAAAAACTACAAAACGTCGCCATTTTGAAATGATTAAGAAACATATTTCCACAGCAGATTTACGGCAAAGTACACTAAATTTCTTTCAAGCAATTCAATTCAAGCAAAAATTTAAAATAATTTTGCACCCACCTTTTTAAATATTTGAAAGATTTGAGCCCTATGCTGTGGAGGATATTGATCTCTCCTTGGCACTGTATTACGTGTGAGTAATTATTAAGCCCATCATTGATGAAATCAGAAAACCTATACAAAAAAACTGAAGGAATTCCAGGGTATTTTTTAAGGATTTTCTACTGGTGGGACAAACAGCTAAAAGGGCCCCAAATTTTTACAGTATGACTTTACCACAGAGAAGTAAATTGCTTATCACTTACAAAGTCAGGTCACTACTTTCAAAACTGCATCGGTAAAATAATATTTTTGATATATACAGGGTGTCCCAGAAAAATTGTTCGATGTTTGATTAAATATTAAATAGTAACAATCAAATGTACAGGCTCCTAGTTAGATAAACCTGTTTTTATGATTTTGAATCCATTTTTGATGCCAGAATCTTGCGAATCCGCCAAGAATTCACGGAGCTATAAGCTTTTGAAATCCCAGTTTGTGCGAAAACTGAAACCAGACCCCCCTAACTGACTTTTTTTCAAAAAGACGTCCCAAAGTCGAGGTAGAATAAGACTGTCCAATGTTTTACCTCTCCTTGATATCAAAGCCAACAAATTAGGGCTTCAACGGTAATATACTTCTTGTAATATTGCCAAAATTTGCTTAAGAATGCAAGTATCCAAAAAACATGGCATAAAAACTTAATCGATGAGAGACGGGGCCATTTCAAATTAAGCTCAACAGGATTCCTTGAAGCATCCATAACCTTGATTCAATGTTAAAGAAAGCTAGTTTACCTAAAGTGCTTTTTAAGTTCCATTTGATTTGCTTTAAACAAACGAGATTCTACCCTTTCACAAAATATGCAATTTAGGGGCGTCTGGTTTCAGCTTTCGCACAAACTTGAACTTCAAAACTCCGTAATCAATCAATAAGGCGTAACTCGTAATATTTAGCCGATTCGATTTGCTAGCTTTTGGTGTCTAAAATTAATTTAAAATCTCAGCAGTTTGGTTATCTTGACATGGAACCCGTTCATTGTTTCATTACTTTTTTACATTTAGGGCCTGTTTATATTAGTAAAAACAACTCACCTGCCACACCCGGGGCTGACAGGCGAGGTAAATTTCAGCCACTGTTTATATGAGATTTTTACCTCGCCTGTCAGCCCCCGGGCTGAGAGGCGAGGTGGAGTAATGTCTCTCATCCGTGAAATCAGAACGAATTAACCAATAGAAATCAAGGAAGAAAACCAATACACCTCATCATAGTGTTTCGTTTATATGGAAAAATTACTATACCGGTGGTGTTGCGTTTGTCATATAAACGTGAAATGAAAAAGCAATGGGATTCTATAGGAAGGAGGAATCTCACCTGTCAGCCCCGGGTCTGGCAGGTGAGATGTTCTTCCCCATATAAACAGGTCTTTAATGAAAGGCCGAACAAACTTTGGACACCCTGTACACAAATTTACATAAAAGCAAACTTTTACATAAAAACACACAGCTTTCTATCTTGGTAAGTGAATACAGCCAGCTGGATGAACTCCAACATAGTAACTGTATTTTAGGGGAAGATCTTGATGAATTCACAGAGAGGAGGGTGTGATTTCTGCAATTCAGTGGAGTGGACTATATATGGAATTCACTTACCAGGGTAGCAAAATTCAAATGCTTATATACAATCTATCCAATTTTAGAAACATAAATTTACCAAATCTAAGTCCAAAAAAAATAATCGATACGTTTTTCATTCCCAGACTTAGGCCTATATTTTCTTTTCATGTCGAACATTCTTCATGAGCCTGACAAGCATGAAGCATGAAATGAATGATCATCGATCGCCCGCACAAATAACAAAATGGTCGATTGTTCTCATACAATTCATTTCAATAATAGCTTTGTAGCTTTGTAGCATTTAATAGCAACATCAATAACAACGTTTTGTTTACAAGGGAAAATGAAAAAGGGCCCCATTTTGACTTAGGCCACTGGGGCAAAAGTACTAATTTTTCCTTCACTACTGGGACAAGCAAAGGGCCCACTGGGGCAAATGTCCCACCAGTCAGTACGTTAAAAAATACCCTGAGGAATTCTTACCTCTCTCATCTTGAAAAAAGCTGCACCTGTTAGCAGACTGTCACTTCCAGCTTGATGTTGCGGTCCAATCCTCTCCAGCTAAAATATAAAATGACCAGTGAGAATACCGAGCAGCAAGTCAAACAGAAATCTTGAGCTATTGCCAATATCAGTTGGTACTAAGGGTGCATTCCATCAAGGCACAGCATAGGCTCCAAATCTTTATAAAGGCTGGTGTAAAATTGAGTGACTTATTTTTTTGTACTGAATGACTTCAAAGAAACTTTTGCTATTTCTCTATAATTCTACCGTTGGACTTTTCTGTAATCTTTGATATTTTCAGAGTTGGAGTGCTTTTCCGCTTTTTCAGGAATTCAAGAAAAATTAAAAAAAAAACTTAAAACCATCGTAATTTCTAAACCGTTTGACGCAACATGAAGTAATTTCGCAGAAAACCATATCTTATGAATGCCTACGATATGGTATCAAGCAAAAGTCTGTCAATCATCTAGTTTATGATTTAGAAATTTGATGACGTCACACCCTCAAATGAGCTGAAATTTAGAATACGCTATAATTTTGAAAAATATTCAAAATTTCTGGAAAGTCCAACGGTAGAATTATAGATAAGTATCTAAAGTTTCTTTCAAGCCATTCAATCAGAAGAAATAGGTCATTGAATTTTACACCCACCTTTTTACGCCGAGTTAAAAATTTGGAACCTATGCTTCAAGGCACACAACAATGTGCTTCGGTTGTGGGTATGTTTATTTGGATTGAGAAAAAGTTTCCAAGCAAGTACCGGGTGTCCCAAAATGATGTATTATTGTTTGATTGTTTACATGTCCATAACCAATGAACTAATTTTCAAAAACTTTGTTTTATTTGATTGCATAAAGGCTAAATTGTATTTGAAGATGTTGGTTGTGGTTTTACCATAGGTTTTACGACGGCGTTTTCATGTCGAGAAGATTGATAAACCTGCTCAACTAAAATCCAAGCTTTAGATGGCATGAGAAAGACACGGTCTATTTTTCTAGTCAATATATACTATTTGTGATACAAAAGGCTGAACTGGTATTCGTATTCTCTGAATTCAGTATTATCAGAAGTCGTATTCTGAAGGACACATATTCTCTGAACGACACATAAGTTCAGCCCTTTGTATCACATCTAAACTGTTGACTGGAAAAGTAGGTCGTTCCTTTTTCATGCCATCTAAGGCTTGAATTTTAGCAGGTTTGTCGATCTGCTTTCGACCTGAACACATCGGCGTAAAACTGCAACCAACATCCTCCAACACAATTTAGCCTTTCGGCAATCGGATAAAACAAGTGTTTTGAAAATTGGTTCACTGGTTATGGACATAAAAGCAATCAAACGATAATACATCATTTTGGGACACCCAGTTTACCAGCAAAACTACCAATTTCAATACTTTTGCTTCACGAAGCAGATAGTTGTTAGCAAACTGCAAGGTAGGAAACTTATGTTGGCCTTATGCACATGCCATTTCTGGTTGGCCTTTGTTGTGGCCATTTTCACAGCTGATGTGAGCAGCTTGCTTAAAGGGACCAAACTGTAAGCAAATCTGTAAACACCGCATGTGTCCATTGTTCTCCATTGTTTTCTGCAGTTCGTTTGGTGGCTTCACCAACAAATACTCATTAAAAATCCACTTATATCCGAGCAATCGTAAATATACGAATGTTTGGTTTTTCCCTCTGTAAAGTAAAACAACTGGTAAACGTCTGTGTGACATTGCCTATCAAAAAACTTCAAAATCATCGTTTCGACCGAAATCTGGAGACGGAGCCCCTTTAAACTGGGTAGCAGGCCTTCTACCACCACAAGTCGTGTATCCTCCGAGTAGGGGGCAATCGATAAAGCGGATATAAGTACTTTAATTTACCTCTGGAAGCTCTGAAAATTCCTGCCCCCTACGATTGCAAGTCGTGTATCCTCCAAGAAAAGGAGTAATCGATAAAGTGTAGATAAGTACTTAAATCTACCTCTAGAAGCTCTGAAACTTCCTGTAAACCACCTTTGAGACTTTTGCAACTTTTCATCAGATATTTGATGTCATAGACATTGTTGAAATACAGTCGTAGTAGGTCGAAGAAATCTGACTCCTCAGCAGGAAGATTTGATGCAGTTAAAACTTTCAGTAAATATCCAAAGTCATAAGCGCTGTAAGAAGGTAACGAGAATCGTGGTAAGTGTTGAGGTCTTTCCAGGGGTTTTTGGGAACAAGGGATATTCTACATTTCAAAGCGGGGAACAAAAACAAATTTTCCAAAAGTAAAAGCTGTGAAAAAAAATTGGCACCAGTTTTTGAAAAGCATCCGAAACTGCATACCTCATCAAACAAAAATAAACCGCATGCGTAATTACGCAGCACAACAAAGAAAAAGCCTGATCAAGTGCTGCTTACAATAATAGCACTTATAATAAGGAACGTCCTGGGGAGCCTTCGTCATTTGACCCCTATTTATAATTTAATAGAATTATTCTTGTAACTAAGATTCCTTGATATTTTTATGAGTGTAAAAAATATTTCATTGGAAAATCGAATCTACCCTTTCATGTTTTTCAAATATCCTTCACACGGGTGTGGCTTATTGGTACAATTTTTCACATTTTGAGAGCATTCAGGCTTAATTAATATGTGGTTTAATTTTGACATTGTTAATTATGCCCGCAATTCATGTTCGTGTAATGAGGTAGCTCAAAGTTTTTTGTCTGAAATTTGTCTGTCCAAAACATCTGGATGTTAATGAATGTAAAAAAAGCTTCATAGTTCCAGGGAGACACTCTGCACATATACAAAGGGGGGTTGGTCCGATAAATTTTTAGCTGACCCAAAAATACCAGTTCAGCTTCATTGCAACCAAAAAATATCCCCTCATTTCATTTCTGGTTAACATCTGTACACCACCTTAAAATACCTCTTCAAAAATATCAACATAATTATATTTGACACCAAAAATATCATGGCCATACTTTCAGTTTATTTGGACCATAAAAAATCACTTTTGCCACAATTCTGAACCAGAAATATCGGACTTCGTATGTGCATGTGCATGTGCTGAGTGCCCCCCTGGATTTACAGTAGTCATTATTTTGTTAGTGGAGGCATCACTAGGTAAGCGATGCCTCTTTGAGTCACATAGAGTATTAGTATTTCTCTGTGAATATATATTGCATTGTAGCAACTTACATCTTACGGATAAAATATTACTGAGTCGAACAAACTTTTCTGGAAGGAGGCCTGCCCGGAATGGCAAGCTCATTTTAAAAACTACGAAAAACTACGAGGGCCTGTTTTCTAACCTTTTGAACAGACACTCTATAATGGATAAGGTGAAGGTGAAGTTGCGGTTTTTAGCGTCAAGCGATGAGGAGGGCAGAAGTAGAATAGGCCTAATCGAGTCTGAGACCCCTTGTCATGACGCTGAAGTGGTGGGGCTCTACCTGGGATCGAACCCGATCCACCTGACTGTTCTGGCTGCTATGTCAGAGGATTACACAACTGCGCCACAACTCCTTTGACTTTGACATAAGGTCCTTGACTTTATGGCAGAACAGCTCTTTGAAATCATACTGAATAGATAAAACTTGACAAATGTAACCTTACCTGTGAAATGATAACCATCGAATATTATCTGACAGAATGATTCCAGAAGTATATAACAGCTCTGCGAAATTGTCGACATCGATACCCTCTTCTTCGTGTCGTCGAAATTGAATTCCAGAATCAACCAATAGATCAATAGAATCTTGTGCATACATATCTTCCCTACAAGATATACCAGACAACAACATTTTATTTTGCAACTTCTTCCACAGTCGTGGCCAAAAATTTAAGACCACATTTTTGTCAACAACGTTTCTTGGTGTAATGATATTAAACCCTGCCACTCTGCCTATTTTACTCTCTTGCAGTTCATTTATAGATCAACTTTCCATGCAGATTCCAGATTTTGATGCTGTTTTTCTAACTTTGGTGCCATTTTGCTATGACGTCACAATGAAATCTATAGAAATTCTCGTAAATTACAGTGCTTCTGCTGACAAGGCGTGTTACCAGGGCTCATTAAAAATATTTTGTACCTGCGAGCGCAGAACCAAGTATAAAATGTGCCTGCAATTAAAAATCGGATGTAACTTTTAGTAAGAGACCGATAAATCTCATGTCTGCCTTTTCAGTTAGCCACTGGCAATGCTGAGAACTGTAAACTGGCCTAAACACTAACATCTGTCTGTCAAAAGCAAATATGATATCCAATATGTCAGCGACAACTGCATGTAATGACATGGCAAATGCCGCGAGCGATTCAAAATATATTATTGTTTAAGAAAGGGAATGAAATGATGAGTTTTCTCTGCTAGTGGATCGGGTTGTCAAGCAGTCTTATGGTATTTGTGATTTTATCAAACAAAGACGTCTTCAGTACAACAATTTTAATGCTTCACTATAAACTAAGAAGACCATGTTTTCCAATACAAAATCTGTTTCCACGGTAGCTGAGGATAGGGTTTCACTTTTCCTTTCGTTAACATGCGTGTTATAAGAATTTGGACATTGAATCAGTTCTTTCAGTTCAAGATAAAAGGTTGAAAACATGTATGGCGTGCAAAATTCTTGCAAAACTCGGTCAAAATATAATTCCATACTCCATTTTTTAACTGTGTTTTTATCATTCCTATCAAACTTTATCATTTTTTTAAAAGTTAAACAAGCTCGAAATCAATCCCACATCAATGAACTTTTCATGGTTTTATTTCGTCCTTCATTCTATCAGCTTTGATGTTAGTATTCTGAAGATTAAACAATAGTTTTGACATGGATGGCAGTTTTGGTTGTGTGTTTATCTCACGACTGATTTCTTTTGATGCAATGAAATCTTTTAGGTTTATGATCTTCGTACAAAGTGCCAGGCATGACCTTTCTTGCTTTTCCAGCACTTTGACATGCTCGCTTCAGAAACAATATCTAAAGTTCTAAATTGGGGTCATTTACAGAAATCATCATCTCAAGTTCTGCTCATTCCTTTGACAAAACGGTCTGCATTTTTCATTTCTGCCTTCATAGAGCCCATGGATTCAATGGCTGACTCAGCCGACATAGTCGCAGCAGCTATACATATGCTGAGGATAATCATTTCTACATTTAATGAAATAATAAGATTAATCAAAAAATTGATTCAGCAAAAGTGCCTGCAGAAAATCGGAACATAACATTTTGTGCCTACGAGCGGCGCTCACGCAGATTAAGGAGGTCTGCGTGTGACCCAAACATGGTGTTACTCAGCTGGATTTGACATTAACCTATGCACAATTCATTTCTATGATTTGTTTGCAAAATATCGAAACTCCACAAACTACTCTACAGTACTGTATTAAATCATTTTGAGTCAATTTAGCTAGAGAGTTAAATAAAAAATCATAAAGTTACATCAATGATATACAGTACACTTACGTCAAGTTGAATTTAAAGTTGAATTGCCAAGTTGAGCCCCCTGCTTGCTGTTCACCATCTTCATTATAGAATGTCAAACCAAGTTGAATGATCTTTAGTAAATCTACATTGCATCTTAGCAGTTGATATTGATAATCTGAACTGCTTTTGAATTCACCAATAGGTCTTGCAACAACTCCTGGGAATTCAGTGTCCTACCATTGATAAATATAAGACAGATGACTGATGGGTATCTGTATCTGTACACAACTTACAGTAGCTACCATTCACTAACGAGCAAATGCGCTAATAGTGTTGTTTGTTGTGGATTTCTGATTTCCACTGAATGAATCTATCCAATGCGAAGCGAGCTTTTTCAACCTTGAGCATGAGCACAATTTTAAAGGGGAAAGTCAAGCATGGGTAATACATTTCTATTTTACACAGTCATCACATTAATGTTTTGGGTTGTCGCAGCTGAAAACTAGATCAAGGCATTTGTTCTTCAAAATAAGAACCCAATGAAAAAGCAAGGTGAAAAGGTAATTAGATGACTGAGGGGCAATAGCCCTTTTTCATTTTACATAGTCATCAAATTGATGCTCTGGATTGTCACAGCTAAAAACTAGATCAAGGCATTTGTTCTTCAAAATAAGAACCCAATGAAAAACCAGGGTGAAAAAGTTTCACATAAAGGAGTAAGTCTTCATTCAAGGAATGTTCTTACATGCAGGTTTTACTGTACTACAAGGCCTGCACCAAAATGGTTGACAAAACTAACAGAAGAGTTGAGATAAAGATAGGTGAGGTAAAGATAGAGAGTTGCAAGTAACGACGTACCATTGCAATGTAGTTGTATTTCTTCACCACTTGTCTCATGTTCTTGAATTCCTCTTCCAGATTTGACTGCCATATTTCTCTTATCCCAAGCTCTGATACAGCAGATGGCATCTTTGTTATCCTTCACAAGTGTGGTAGAAACCTTCAATACATAAATTGAGTCAAAAATTGATGCTAATGCAACAGCCAATAACAATATGCTCTGATAGGTGACATGATTTTGAGAACAGACGGCTACACTAAAGATGGCAGCGAGAAATTTTTCATCAAGATGAATTGCGCTCTAATCATGAATCATTAAAGGATTCTGAAGGAATTTGATAAAAGAGAATTTTTGAAAGTCAGAGGCCAGGGTGGAAAGTTTGTTTTTGCTGCAACAAAGGTTTACGTCTGAAGACAATGGGCCTATTGTTTTCCATTGTTCTTGATGTAGAGGAGCATCGCCCTAAATGGTCAGCCAACGTTTTTCATCATATCTGACCGCGCTGCAAAAACTTCGTTTCAAAAGAAGTTCGGGCCTGGATTTTGCAGGAAAGTGCGTTAAAATTACATTCGCTGATGCCAGTTCTCGGATTTTGTCTTGTTGTTGTTGTTTTGTACCGCCTATCCTTGTCCTGAACGATGTTTTTAAAACACTTACCTGAAATGGATAAAGGTAAGAGAATTTTCTGTCCTTGTTGTTTTCCAAGCCCAATATTTGTTTTCTTCGCGTTGCCTCAGCATTTTGTATAAAGTACAACTAAAGTTTTTTTTCAGGCAACTCCAACCCTCCAAAGGCTATTTTTGAAGAAAAATCTCAGAAATTTGTGATGAATGTAAAAGCCGGGGGCTTTATTTCGGTTGTGGTCAGACTGGCCAACCTGCGCCACTATTGGTCAGCCTGTTGATTCTGACTTCCCTTACTGACCCCCCTGTCAACCACACTGTTAGAAGTCATAAGGTTAAAGTCATAATCCTCAAGATAATGATAAAATTATAAATCTTGATTTTTTTGTCAATTACTGCCTTGTTGATTTCATTTGTGTAAGGTTTCATTCACGAACTAACTTCCCGTTGTAGTCAATTTCATCATTTTATCTATCAATAATTTGAAATGTAACCATATCTATCAATTCATGCTTCTTGCAAACCCCTCCTCCCTTTGCTTCATTTTCAAAAATATCCCATAGACCTCCTTATTCCTTCCCCCGGCACTCACAGTTTAATAATCCTGCTTAGGTTTGCTGCGACGAGATAAGTTCAACCAGGTAACTGCGAAGGCATCGTTATGAATTAAGGATACGTCCAAATTAGACGCCATGCCAAAGATTAGGCCGTTCAGACCGGCTTGCGTTTGAACTGTAAATTTACCAAGACAAACGAGAAGCTAGTCATTATAATTAAGTTTAGCTGTCAGAAAGAATTAATGAACATGTTTATCGTGATTTGCCCAGTCTTAGGGTGTTTCCTTATTTTCAAATCGATTTTGTTGCGAAACCTGACCATTTAGGGCGAAGCCTCTCTAGCTCTGCGCCAAAGATATTTGGCCTAACATGTATGTTTTCCAGTGCGGATGAGAGGTTGCCTTGTATTTGCCATTTATCTTATCAAACTGAGTGCTACTTGAATAAGCTTTTGCCTTTGTTTTCATATAAATAGGCCCTTACTTTACAACTGTACTTCTTCATTCATTTTTCTCTTTGCAAAAACCAACCAAGATCTTTTCTTTGTTTGAAAAAAAGATCCCAGCAAAAATCACATTAGTTAGACGCTTTTTATCAAAATGCATAAAATATGCCATATAAAACACGAGATAAACTGATAGCATGACAATTCCAAACCTGCCATTCCAAAGAGTCGATTAAATTTCAAATGAATGAAAACTTTGGATAGGCTACGTCGTCAGGCCATTTTTGTTTTTTTAGGCCCAGCAACACATAACTTGCTTTCCCCTTTAGCTAAATACTCCGATTGCCTTCCAAGTCATACAGTAGGCTTGGAAAAAATTTGTCTATCGAAAAGTAAAAATCTCGGGCTCCTTACCACTGGTAAAATCTTTAAATGTTCTAATTTCTCTAGCAGTGACTTTTTCTTCTAAAAACACACGCCATCTTTATTCTGCAACAGCACAGCATTAGTCCAGGATATGCAAATGAGTTTGGTGGTGCTCAGTCCCAGGCTCCAGCCGCACAATTCTCGCCAACAGCCAAACAATGTAAAACCTTTTTGGAAATCTGCCACAAAATTTCCCCTGGGGGAGGGGGTACTTGAATTTCAATTGTACGGGGGTGTCCACTCCAAGAAACTGTTTTCACCCGGCTTTAGAACTTTTTCCTCGAAATGATAGTCGGCTTTAGGAAAAATCGGCGAAAACTATACTCCAAAACGTAAGAATTCGTCGAAAAACAATGACATAACATTTTTGACAACCGGCTTTAGTTGGAAAGGAGTGCACATCCCGTTGCAAAAATATAGCATAAGCCATTGACTAGACAGAAACTTACACATATTCTTGTTTTTTATACATCAAAGTGAATGAACGGAGCTAAAGTAGAGGTAATCTATGAACAGGACAAGGAAAACTCCGGGGGGGGGTACATAACATATTTAGGGTACGGGTATGTGCCGCCCATATGGGTGTGTTTTTTGGCCCAAAATTATCTAAACAAGGGTCCTTTTTCGGCAGATTTTCCATAATCAAGGGTAGGGTTTTGCTGAGATTCGCAAAAAATGGTTAAAATGGGCAGTTTTCCGCCAAAATTCATCATAAAAGTGGGTATCAAAAGCAAGTTTGGGTAATTAGAAGAGGTTAGCTTTCTGAAAACCGGGCGGCAGACCCCCCTTCCATCCTCAAGTCATGTACCCCCCCCCCCCCGGGGGAAAACTCCAACGCACGGTATCGTTCCTTTAGCTAAACAATATGCCCCCCTGCGTGGAGGTGAAGACATCATCATCAAATACAATAGGTCAATAATAGAACACCCAGACCCCTTCCATGCGTGTTTTTTCTCCGTTGATTGGGTGCAAAAGAGAATCTGTAAGTTTATCTGAGTAATTTTTGAGTCAATAGCCGGCAAGAACGAAGGAAACGTAGAGGAAAGGAAACGCCACATTATCAATGCAAGAATATACTTCAATTTCAATTACAGAAACGGTGCATTATTGCCAGACTGGCAGTGCCAGTGCTGAAACAGCATTTAAAAACTTACATGGGATATAAAATTCATCGACAGGAATGTGAGGTAATCAAGAAAATACCAAAAACTAAATCTATTGCGCTTACAGCTCCGTCGAGTGAAACATTTTCCGAAAGGACCCATATCCAAACATGATCTGAATGACAACAGCGACGCATCGTACATCGTAGCAATGAACAGACTACTACTATTATCATTATTTATTTATTTCAAGTTGGCTTGCCTAACGGAATAGCTACATGATAATTAAGGCCAACTAAAAGTAAAATGAAACTATCATTTACAGCGAAAAAATACCTAGGAAATCACAAATGAAAAGTAAATTACTCTAAAAATCCTAAATCTGTGATAATAAACAAGGGCAGATTTTGTAATACAATAGCACGAGTAGCTTTTGTTGACACCTCAATTCAAAGCGATTAGCGATCACAGACAAAAGAAGTTGTCTCAACCAGTAATTCAAAACAAACAAAGCCGCAAAAGTTCTCTGAAACCTAGGTAGCTAGCTCGCTCGCTGTGCATTCCAGAAATTTTTTTTAAGGGCAAATATGAGCATAGATCGAAAGAAGATGGATATATCTACACATCTGCCGCAGGCATTTTATTTCTTTCGTCCAGAAGCTGAGCAGTAAATGTTTTGATAACACCCAAAAAATAAGAGAATTGAATCGCCTCCTAAACGGTTTTTGAACCAAATAAATAAAATGCCCGCGGTAGATGTGTAGATGCATCCTTCTTCTTTCGATCTATGCTCATGTTTGCCCTTAAAAACAGTTTCTGGAATGCACAACGAGCGAGCTAGCTACCTGGGTTTCAAAGAAACTTTTGCGGTTTTGTTTGTTTTGAATTGCTGGTTGAGAGAATTTCTTTTGTCTGCAATCGCTAATTGCTTTGAATTGAGGTGGCAACAAAAGAAACTCATGCTATTGTATTACAAAATCTGCCCTTGTTTGTGATAATACACAATCTGCAGGTGCACGAATCATGCACGAATGAAGAATCTGCAGATGCAGGTGCATGAATACAACAAAAGGTTCACAAAGCTTTGAAATGCAAGGTTTGAAACCACTTGTGCACAGATTTGCACGTTGCGTCTTGTGTAAAGAAAATCTCGGGTAAATCTTAAACAAGTGGCAAAATGGCATTTACATTCTGAAGGTATAAAACATACAACAAATATATATTCTTTATGTTCGATCCGACAGTATCGTTTCACTACTTGGTACATCAAGGTGCTGATTCATTTGGCTACTAAGATATCAACAGCAGGATAGCATAGGTTCCAAATCTTTAAAAGGATTGGTGTAAAATTGAGTGACCTATTTCTTTGAACTGAATGACTTCAAAGAAACTTTAGCTATTTCTCTATAATTCTACCGTTGGACTTTTCGGAAATCTCCAAAATTTTCAGAATTAGAGTGATTTTCTTCTTTCTCAAGAATTCAAGAAAAATTTTCAAAAAAAATTAAAACCATCGTAATTTCCAAACTGTTTGACGTAACATGACGTAATTTCGAAGAAAACCATAGTTTACGAATGTCTACAATATGGTATCAAGCAAAAGTCTGCCACTCATCTGGTTTATGATTTAGAATTTTGATGACGTCATATCCTCAAATGAGTTGAAATTGAAGATACGCTGTAATTTCGAAAAATATTCCAAATTTCTGGAAAGTCCAACGGTAGAATTATAGATAAGTATCTAAAGTTCCTTTCAAGTCATTCAAACAAAAGAAATAGGTCATTGAATTTTACACCCACCTTTTTACGCCGAGAAAAAGATTTGGAACCTATGCTCAGCAGGATGCTAATTAGAGTGGGGTTTTAAAGGCGCACTGTCGTGGCACTGATTGGATGAATAAGACAATATGAAAGAATGGAATTAAGGAGGCTTCAGTAATTTCACTGTACACTATTCACGAAGATGACAACGATCAGACTCCAACTATTTTTTGGAACCAAGTATGATCTCATAGCATAAAGGCTTTATAATGATCCAGAAGCCAAGTCTTTTGTTATGGATTTCAACATCACAACCAGCCAATTACAGCCACGACAGTGTGCCTTTAAAAGACCAGATGAATCTAAAAATGTTAGCAGGTTTGGCAGGCTGTGGAATCAAACGTATTTGGCCGATAATCAAAACTAAACTGTTCAGCTGTCAGTCAAAGGCTAATTTAGGTGTTAAAAATTCATTCGGTAAGATCAGTCATCTCTTAGACCCAGAAAATGCAGGAAAAGAGTTTGTATGGGAACGAGAATTCGACGTAAGATTCTCGTCCATGACTTACTTGCCATTGATAAATTGAACATTGAATACAATTGCTTGTTTCAGAAACTGAATTCAAATCTCAATGGCAAGTAAATCATGGACCAGAATAAAACGTGGAATTCTCGTTCCAATGCAAAACCCTTTCCAGCATTTTCTTTATTTTTAGTCTACCAGTAGATTGATGTTACCAAACAAAGTTTTCAGACATAAGTTGGCCTTTGATTGATAGATTGAAGGGAGTACAAAGACCAGCAGCCTTTGCCATCGTTTGTTTTTGTTTTTGTGAATTTCGTACAGTCTTATTCTGGAAGCTGTGCAGATCAAATCCGTGATTTCACGCAAAGCATGCTGGTCTTTGTACTCCCTTTAACCTGTAATTTTTGAATATCAGCCTCCTACGTTTTATTCGACAGCTCACCAAGCGAATTAACTTCTCTTGAATGATCCAGTAAAGTGGGCCCAAAAGAGCTTTCACAGCAATCAAATGTCAAGGTTTTGCTCGAAATTGTAGCTCTTCATCTTGATCATAATCATTGGCAAGTCGTTTGGAGAATACCTTTCTTGTTCAAATGTTTCATTTAAGATGACGAGCAAGGGAAACATCGTTGTTTCGGCATCATCGATTGGACGCTCATAACATTGTGGCAGACGATCATTTGGACCGAAATCAGAGAAATCAACCACTTTGCGGATGTGTTGGCGATCTTCATTTGTTGATTGGTCCACAAGTGTTAAAGAGAAGTCACACTTGAATGGCCACGGTAACAGGGAGTCAAATCTGCCAGGCACAAGTCTTATAGAAAGAACAGAATCCTCCTCCCGCCTCAGTAGTGCCACTACGAAGCAATAACCGCGTGGGCCATTGGCATAAATCATACTCCTTAACTCGTTGAATTTGACGATTTGACTGAACGCAAGGATTTCCCAAATGAAGTACTGCTCATTTTGAGCTTGCTCGATGGGGCTTGATGTCGTTTCTTGCTGCCTGATTAACACGGGTTCTCGAGGTATTTCTGCCTTTTTCTCACTCATTTGTTGCATCTGTAATTTCAAGCCCATCACTTCAACGGAGAGGCGTTCAATGTGGTCTCTTGCATTTTCTTTCATGTGTTTGTCAATATCTTCTCTTCTTCCCTGTAACACATTTTTAGACGACGATTAGATAAAAATTATTTACAAAATCATATCACGACTAACCTACAATAAAATGCAAAAAATTTTCAAATGGCAGACCTTCCAAAGAAAAAGCGCATTGATATATGGTTAATGATGTAAATAAAAAGATACACATACCTTAAACTGGCATCCAATGAAGCCCAAGGAACACTCTAGGATTGTATAGGGGCAGGCATCTCTGAAATGTGCCTCCATCTAGGAATGAAATGGATACTGAGTAAGAATAGATTGGAACGAAGCAAAAAATGATTTCGGCTTCTGGGCAGTGAAATTCTATTGGATTTCTTGCAAGTGCTGACTGAATATTAAAATGGTAACATTCTGCAAAAAATTCATTTTTATGTGAATTTCAAGAATTTTCCGGAAAATTCGTATCTTGCATGCAAACATAGTAAATTTATTTTGGTGCATATAAAATTCATACTTGATAGGTATGAAAAGCTTTCTTACCAGAACAGGAAACTTCCTGTCGAGTAATTTCATAAATAATTTGAAAAAGTAAAGGCCACGATACAAACGTCGATTTTCGGATCCGAAGATGCTTGCGGTGACGAAAGAATGAATAAATTTAAAGGCAGAAACACCGCAATGCGACAAAAAAAAACAGCAAATTGATTAATTTATTTTTTGCCAATATTTCGTACTTCCTCAGGGCTGTAATGTGACAGTTATAACAAAAATTTGAATATGTACAGCGATTTGAAAAGGAGAAATAACACGTGATTGGTTAGATATGATGGCTACGCAGAGGTTATATGGGTTAGGTTTACAACGGTTATGTAATGTATGTAGTAATGATTATGATGTTAATAAAAATAATAATGATGATAATGATAATAATAATGATGATGGTGCTAATAATAATGATGATGGTGCTAATAATAACGATGATAATGATGATAAGAATAATAATAATGAATATGTTAGTGCAATGTAAGAAACTAACTGCGATATGATGATAATAATAATGATGGGGATGATGAGGAGAATAGGTAAGGTAAGAGAGTGAGTAGATTAGGTTACTTACAATAGTGTTTGTTAGCGGAAAACCCCGGTCTCCCACGTGGCAGGCGAGAATTCTACCACTGAACCACCAATTTCATAAACCGTATAACGTTTCCAGGCAGAACCATCTTTTGTTGCTCTATATTCTTTAGTAAAGGCCTTAAAAAACCATCCCATTCATTCGAAAGAAGAAATGGCAGGAGAGGTGTCTGTAAGGTGATGATTGGTATAAGATTTCAATAATTGTTTCCTACCTTAAATCTGGTATTGCTGCTTAGGCATCTATGAAAATAGCTTTCACCACGACAACTGCCTTACCTGCGATCTTGGGACGAAAAAGAGACATCCATTGGTGCAAGGTACATTTTGGTATGGGCATGCAACTGCTTGATGCTCCTGTGGGGGAGTACAAAGGTTGACGAAATGTAAAAGACAGCAATAAAAAGTCTTCATCGAAGAACAAGGGCAGATTCTGTAATACAATAGCAACAGTTGCGTTTGATTGACATCTCAATTCAAAGCGATTAGTGACTGCAGACAAAGGAAATTCTCTCAACCGGTAATTCAAACTAAACAAGGCCGCAAAAGCTTCCCCGAAACTTTTAATTCTGTAGCTTCATTCTGTTTACGTATGTATGCATATAAAATTTTGCCATATGAAATTAAAAATTGATGTAACATAAATTTAGGAAAGAAACACTTCTAATTACGGGTGCACAATATAATATAAGGGTTAAACGTTTAAAGACAAATGACGGATATATAGCGCCTTGTTTAAAAATAGAACAAAAGATGGCTTAGTGCTTTCATTTGTCCAATTGATTTGCTAATCTCTCGATATCATCAAATACGATGGAATACAATGGTCTATATTTAGATTTTCCAGGCCCCTGATTTAAATCACCTTATATCTCCGTCATTTGTTTTTAATCTAAAAAAAAAACGGTCAGTGCGACCTTGTTTCCATAATGGTTTCTCCAGAGGTGTTATTGAAAGGAAACTTTTCGAAAAGGAAAGAAAAACGATATTTGTCTAAATATTTGAGAGTAATGCTGCATTTTAAAGATTGTTGAAAGACAGTTCTGTCGCAGCTTTTAGAATTTTAATAATGATATATAAGGGCTGTTTTCTTGATATTGGAGGTCTTTAAAGAATTTTTCCTTGATTTTAGCTTGAAGCTGTTGACACTCTTAGTAGATTTTAGGTCAGAGTGTAGACTGTTCCAGATTCTAGATCCAAGGTAGGAGAGCCCTTTTTATCCTGTGTTACTCTTTCAAGAGGTTGATTCAACTGGTGAGAACATTTCCGACACATAGATACTTTATGTGTACACTTGTTGGACATCCAGTGACATATCTTAGCTAGTCAAATGTATTATCAAATTGATTTACCCTCAATTCAAAGGCGCGGACCTTGTCCATGCACTGCTTACAGTCAATTATACGCCATTGACAGTCATTCTTCTCATGCACCTCTTTGTCTTTCTTCAAGCATTTTTCATTGCATCCTTCATTTGAACAAGATGTTACCACGTACAAGCATTCAGCAATATGGCTCTATAAGGAAAAAGTAGTATCAAGTGAGAAAAAAGGCAAAGCCTTTGGGTGCATTATGTATCGAAGGCAGCGCCAGCGGCAAAGTTTGGGAATATCTTTGAATTTTTGAAACCTTGCTAAAAATTGATGGTCATTTTGCAATTAAAATTTGCTGCTACTACTGCAAGTCTTACAGCACAGTTGTTTTCTTGCAAAATCAATGAAATGATATCAAAGAGAGCAAATTATTTCCCAGAGTTTAACCTCAAGACAATCACATTTGCATTGAATTCTACTAAGACATAATACTCCTTTCATTGCTCAGATGTAGAAAGTATAAGATTTGCAGCAATTTTGTGAGTATGTCACGTAATGTTTTCTCTTAAAGGCAGTCTGTCACGTATATGATTGGCCGCAGCAAAGTTGGAGCTTGGCACAACAAATTTCTTTTGTGAATCTGTGCATTTGGAGCAAAAGTGGGCTGATCGTTATCATTTTCTACGGCCGTAGAAGGTCAGTAGGATTAGCAGCCATTCATGACAGACTGCCTTTGAAAGAAACTTGAGGCTAATTTCCAGTTTGTGCAATTTTCCAAACGGGTAGAATTTTACACAATCGATATTCACTCAGCCATAAAATTCTAGTCAATTTCATGGTTACATTTTCTCATGTAAACAAAAAGAATTCTGTAACTCAGAAAATTAGAAATTCGACCAAAGCCACCCACACCTAAGAATATAAGAATTACTGTACTTGATATTGAGAAAGCTCTGCCACCCATTCACAGCCATCATGCTCACACGTTACTTTAAGATTTTGAATTTTTCTTCGGCAGTTGTTATCAGGAAACATCTAAACACAAAATGTAATTAGATATGATTAACAAACCATGAAGGTGCAGGTTTCAAATTTAAGTCATTACACTTTGAATATTTGACTAAAAGTTTTAATACATGAGGTTTGATAGGGATCATACTGTATTTGCTGCTGACAACTCTAAAGATTATCCACTGTTTTCCTTTCTTCCAATCATATACAATACAACAGGCCTTGTGCATACTAAGCACTGAGATTTTTTCCTTGAGAATATTCAATTTTCCTCAAAAATTCTTGTTTAAAATAATGCAAAGTTTTTGCATAGCACCAGAATTCTTTTTATATTGTGGGGAAATCTTAGGAACCTTTCAAAATTCATGCCATGACATACAGTACCGTAAGTGCACAAGGCCAGACTGTACGACAGGATTTGGAAGAATTTGCCAAAAAGATTAATGTACAAAGATGCAATGAAAAGATGACAGATATGTTTCAAGTCATTTGCAAGAATTCACAAAAATATAACATGGTTCCGTTCACTAAAACGTGTCAAATTTTACAGGCCATGATAAAACATAGACTATGCCCAGCTGTATCTCTATCAAAGTCCCAAATCATACTCAGAAATTCTGTTTTCGATTTTTGGATCAACGAATTCTCACACTTTAAATGCGATCCATTGAAAGTTCTTTGTATGAAAACAGCCTACTGTAAATCTAGCAAGATCTTAACTGGGGCCTTAACTGGCATAGGTTGAAATTTGAAAAAAGCTGCAGCATAAGCTTCTCGTGCAGTGGTACAAAATTTTTGAACTGTCTGCAGCAATATTTTTTAACATTTTAACTACAAATCCAAGAAAATTTTCTGATAAGTTTTCTTGATCTTTTTAGTCTTAGATCATAAGAATTCACAAAATGAAAATATTTTGAAATTGCCATCCTGAAGCTTTTTAATTTTCTAACTTCGCCGACACATTCCACATAAAAAAGCAAGCATTATATTAATACATACCGTGGCAAGAGAAATTTTCTCCCTGTCTATTGGGCAGCTTGCTTTATCTTTGAAAGTACTACGAGAAAAAAGTAGAACAATTGATAAAGCTTCATGACTATCAGATCTCAGTGATGACTTCATCCTTGCTGAAAAACAGTTGCTCTCACTGTGTGCAAAAATTCTAGAGTATCTTTGAAAAAATGGGTCTGGCGGAGACCAGGGCCAGTTCCAAGACCTTAAGCCTAGTTTCCAGTGAATGGAAGTTTCCGAGCGGATGGAACTTTAGACAATTTAAGAGGTTGCTCGACCGTAACTTGCAATTCAATTTCAGAGCTATATTTTCTCTCGTAAACAAAGAATTTCCACCAGCTCAGAAAATTCCATTGACTGGAAATATATTTACATACATACATACTGTACATGCGTACTAACTAAACCTAATACAAATTAAATACTAGATACTGTATTAATGATAGTTAAAATCTAAAACTTTTTAACGATTTTGTAAAAAAACATCCTACTAATAATAAATATACAGTAGTCTTTCTTTTTATTCCTATTGAAAACTGTTCCCTTGTTAAATGATGTACTGTTTATGGTCTTTTCATTCTTTATATTGTTCTTAAATATTCCCTTACTTGTTGATAACTTAATTCCATCAGGGAGTGAGTTCCACAATGCTGGCCCTCTAAATGCTAGAGTGTCTCTGTCTATCTCTTTCTTAGGTCTAATTACTTCAAAATTATTTGCTGATCTTCTATTTGTACATGGTTTGAATAAATTCAGTAACCTAGGGTGTTGTTCTTTCTTGTGTACATTTAAACATAATGAATTTATACATTTCATTAGAATATTTGAAGGTGAATAACAGTAATCCATGCTCTACACCACTCAATGAAACCTTTTGTATAAAATCACAATAACTTCTGAATTTCCCGTTCGTAAAAAGTTAAGAAAATTGGATAATATCAAAGATCAAAACATGTCTATCCATGATGTCGTGTTCTAAAAGTACATTTCTCAAAACCGGACACCACGAAATCACGCACGTAAATTTGCCAAACAGCGCTTCACGTACAAATATGAGGTCAAGGGGGGGGGGGGGAGTCCTCAAACCAAATGAGTTCCTTCTTACCGCAACAACGTGCCAAGACAGGAACGACAACATCGATGTCCACAAGGCACAATTTGATACGGATCCCTCAGCACGTCCAAGCAAATTGAACACTTATATTCATCATCGACATCATCAGCAAACTCTAAATCATATCCTCCTTCAGGTTCTTCTTCGTTAACTCCATCCATAACATCTCTGGACAGGGAAGATATTCGATGCATCTTGCAAGCTTTGAGTTTTTCACGATTGAAGAATGAAAGACAAACCAGAGCCGTGTTGTTGTTGTTGTCGTTGATTAGCGGGTTCAAGTTCCAAGAATTTCGTTCCCAGTCCCTAGTTTCGTGTAAACTTAATGAAGTACTTGATAAAAATTTAGGCCTTTGATAAATCCTGACAATCTTTGCAGTGAGCAGTGGAGCAGAGGCTCTAGGTGATCTAAACTTTACGAAGGAGCAAGGATATGTAAGTATTATTTAAGTAAGGAAATCTCTTCTTGTATGATGCTAAACTAAAAAAGGAGAGAAGGTATCAATTTGTTTACATTACAGAACATAGTCATAACATACATGATGACAACATTTTACATCACAACGTAACGAATGCTTGGTCTTCCCCAGTCTAAAATAGTCGCTCTTTGTGCAAGGCTTTGCAATTTAGGTGAAGATTATATTGGTAGGATTATCAAGGAGCCTCGTAACTTCAAAAAAGGCATAAACAGATTCTTATCCAAGAGTCCTGCTAACTTTGATGTCATTTTTTTGAAAATTTTTACACGAATGGAATTAGGTACCATTCAGCAAGTCGTCGGGGCCTCTTTTAAAACACAATATTGATTTTGATACTCTGAAGTTAATTGACAACAGGTGCGATTCTTTGCCCCCCCCCAATTTTTCGATTGTTTTATTGACAAATGAAAATGTGTTAGATTTACTTGTTGCAAAGGAATTTTTAATTTCTACTTGGAGTAATGTGAGAGAATGGGTTGATGTGTTAAGTGGCAATTCAGAGAATGAGGTTTTGACTTGTAATACTTTAAGAAAAAAGCTTACAAAGATAAAGGAGAAGGTTACAAAACTTAAAGGGCATCAAAACGACACAGCTTTGGCATTTTCTTTCCATTATCTGTGATTATTCCATAAAAATAGTACAGGAACGTATCAGCATATATCCAGCAAGAGTAAATCANTTTAAGTGAATCTTTTGACCTTTTGGAGTCCCTTTGGTCTTCCCCAGTCTAAACAATCACTCTTTGTGCAAGGCTTTGCAATTTAGGTGAAGATTATATTGGTAGAATTATCAAGAAGCCTCGTAGTAACTTCAAAAAAGGCATAAACAGATTCTTATCCAAGAGTCCTGCTAACTTTGATGTCATTTTTTGAAAATTTTTACACGAATGAAATTAGGTACCATTCAGCAAGTCGTCGGGGCCTCTTTTAAAACACAATATTGATTTTGATACTCTGAAGTTAATTGACAATAGGTGCAATTCTTTGCCCCCCCCCCAATTTTTCAATTGTTTTATTGACAAATGAAAATGTGTTAGATTTACTTGTTGCAAAGGAATTTTAATTTCTACTTGGAGTAATGTGAGAGAATGGGTTGATGTGTTAAGTGGCAATTCAGAGAATGAGGTTTTGACTTGTAATACTTTAAGAAAAAAGCTTACAAAGATAAAGGAGAAGGTTACAAAACTTAAAGGGCATCAAAACGACACAGCTTTGGCATTTTCTTTCCATTATCTGTGATTATTCCATAAAAATAGTACAGGAAAGTATCAGCATATATCCAGCAAGAGTAAATCACAAGAATCGGGAAATTTTTCTGACGAAAGAGAACAATTCACTGAAAATTTATTAGAAAAGATAAATAACGATAAGTCGGGTAAATACAAAGTTGTTTTGTGAATAAAATGATATTCCTTCTACCCAAAGGTTGTTTTATCTTCTCCCTTCTTTTGAAAAACAACAAGATGGATTGAATTTTATGTTAACCGTCCACTTGATTAAAATAACTTTGTTGCCATGGAAGTGATATGAGATATGTTGTTTCCATGACAACAATAGCTATTTTTAGAACCAAAGTTATTCTTTTGAATAATTTCTCTTAATAGGCAAAATGAAATAACCATTTGCTGCCAATTTTACAAGAAAATGATGGCATGGTTACGGTTGCTAAGTGCATGCATTGTTACCATGGCAACAAAAGTTATTTTTAGAAAACAAATTTGTTTCCTTTCAATGGTTCCTGGTTGACAGACTATAGTTAGGATGAATTGCTGCAATTTAAACCATGAAAAGTTGATGTTTTTATTGTTGCTAGGTGTGGACATAGTTACCATGACAACAAAACTTATTTTTAGAATCATATTTGGAAATTTCAAGCTTTGTTCTATTAGTGCACCAAATTTTGTATTCATAGCTTATACTGTTCAAGAAATATTCAATTATGAAAACCAGTGCCTTATTCTGCTGGGTTGTAAGAGGTACCATTCAGATCAATGAGTTCCACAACAAAATTGCCAAATGTTATTCCAAAAAAACCCGAAAATTCTAAAACTTAAAAATTCTGTAACTTTTCTTGTAGTTTGGCTATTGAGACAAAAAAAATTGCAAAATTATGCTAAAATCTAGCTCTTTCAAATGAGCTATTTCAAGCCTCCTTTTAAACAACTTTTAAAAATGGCTTGACCTCCCTATTACTACTGTTTTAGTCAAAAATCCAAGGGTGTTTTCGTAAAAAAGCATGTAAATCCAGGGGCTTTAATGTAAAAATTTTATGTAAATCCGTGGGGTTTTTCCTTTTTCAAAAATCTTCCGTCCCGGGGGTATGCTTTTTAAATGGAACGTCCCATCACGAAATCAAAACTCTACTGCGCTGCTGCGGAGCCTGATGCNATTTGGAAATTTCAAGCTTTGTTCTATCAGTGCACCAAATTTTGTATTCATAGCTTATACTGTTCAAGAAATATTCAATTATGAAAACCAGTGCCTTATTCTGCTGGGATATAAGAGGTACCATTCAGATCAATGAGTCCCACAACAAAATTGCCAAATGTTATTCCAAAAAAACCCGAAAATTCTAAAACTTAAAAATTCTGTAACTTTTCTTGTAGTTTGGCTATTGAGACAAAAAAAATTGCAAAATTATGCTAAAATCTAGCTCTTTCAAATGAGCTATTTCAAGCCTCCTTTTAAACAACTTTTAAAAATGGCTTGACCTCCCTACGAATAGTGAGCTAAGCCGGCTCACTGACACTACTGTTTCGATTCTACTAGCATTGATTTTGTTCATCCAATGCATTGGGCATGCTGGATTTCTTTCCTATCGCACGTGGTTTTCAACTTCAACTTGCACATTTTGTCGATGACCCCTAAACTTAAACAATGAGAATGACAAATAGATTTGAATTGTAGCGATCTGTTACAGGCTTCTAGCCTTATGGCATGTTATGATGATAAGAATCCCATGAAAATGGAAAGTTAAAATAATACGTGTGCCAGACATTAGACCATGATATGGCGATAAAACAATGAAAATTATAGAAACTAGTACTCAACCAAAAGCTATACAGAGTAAAATGGTTTTTGGTCATAGAACTATGTATCATTATGTTGCGATTTAGATTAGTTGACTTATGTATATATCTGGAGAAAAATGGAAAAATTGAAGTGAGATTGACATTCGAACTCGGAATCTTCTGCTTTCATGGCATCAGGCGCTGTACCAGTTGAGCCATCTCACCACGCAAATACATGTATGCACAGATCATAGATATCCATACTGGTGTGGTGAAGTAATCTCTGTTGTCTGGCCTGCGTGACTAAGTAATGTCCAAACACAGGATGGCCCGTTGCCCTTGACTTGATGAGAAATTACAACACCTTAACACCCCAATTTTTACACACAAGAATTTAGTATCAAAATTATGGTTAAGAAAATGTAAGTATCAAAATATAGGTATGACAATGGAGAAGAAATGTCCGGTCAGAATGCTTTTGGTTGTACTTTAAGAGCTCTGTGCGCTGGACATGTCTGGTCAGAAGCCTTTTTTTCTATTGTCGATAAAAATTGTCTCCCTGCCTCAAACACAAAGTTATTTCTTTTTGGACGAATAGAATCAAAAATTTCCAGGCTATGCTGGTGATGCTGTTGTCACGTCAGGCTCAAAAAATCTTTATAACACTATTTTTTGGGTGTTATTTCAAGAATGAAACAAGGGAAAAACTTTTCAACTGTCAGAGAAGCGAAGGGAGGATGAATCTTAGTGCCTATTTTAGGAAGATCTTTGGGAGCAGAGAAGCAACTCATCTGGTTTTTGGTGCATACTTTTCTGCAGAAAGACCTAATAAATAAGGAATTCAGTTTTCAGTTTACAGTCTCATTGTATACAGTAAGTGATTGTTGGTGCACAAAACTCTTATGCTCTTATTGACAATCTGTGGTTTTTCATTCAAATTTATGCTCTTGAACAATAACATTCAATGACAGTCTAGGCTGATGCATCTCACATCTTTATTGAAAAGTGTGTGGCACTCTGACAGATCTGATCAATCATTTTAGGGCAGATTATTGGAAATCTAACCCAAGGAAACAGTGCGACTTTTGCAAATGCTGGATAGCAGACAACAAACCAGTGAGTAGGATGTTTTTAATGATTTGGTTAAAGATTTGAAATTGCAAACAATTAACATGCTATAAAATTTGACTAGTTCAATGTGATGCTTCAGCAAGGATGAAGAAGATCTGTGTCAATTTATTTGATATCATTTTGACTTTAATTATTCCACACTCAACCACCATCAATTCCATCTTTATAAAGCCCGTTTCATATTTTTTTTTCTATTGCAAATACCATGGAGTAGTCATACTTTTTGCTCTCCATGATATCATCCTGTAGTGCTTGTAAAATAGCCTGTAGCTTATAATAATTTGTCTTTTAAACGTTTATGGAGTACTGTATAAACAGAAAGAGCTATGCCATGGCATTTAACATAGATTATGATATACTACAAGTTTGATTCCAGAACTATATTGCATTTTGAAAAAGGGAAAAAATTTTAATTAGCTAAATTCAAAATGAGAGATCCTGCTCTTGATACAAGCTGATCTTTGGGTGCAAGATAAAAAAAAATACTTGTTGGAAATCCATTTATATTCCATCAATTCCAAAACATTTTCTTTGTATCAGAACAAAGTACAAAGCTTTACCTGTAAGATGAGACATTCCTTTCAAATTTACATTTGAATAGTCGCAATAAAATAGCTCATCATAAAGGAGCCTAAATCAAAATTTATTTGACAATTTCTTATCCAGCCCCTTTAAGCTTGGATTCCATTCTGTACTGGACTTACTCCAAGTCTATTTTGGGGTGCTTGGCATCCAAAAAGACATAATAACTGCTTATTATAGGGGCTTCTCGCTTGCAGCATCCTACCCATGGCTTTTGCCCTTCATAAAGTTAAAACTATTTTCTCCTAGAGTATAGAATTTCACGAAAGGGGCAAAAACCATCAGCAGAATGTCAAGAGAAGATTAGCAGAGGTACAGTATATACGTTACAAATTTAATTAATATCTATCTGTACATATGTGCAAACTATAAGAGCCTTCAGTACCTGATATAAATGGTGTACTACTGGTAGGTGATATTAGAAAATGGGCACCCTATGGGGATCTATGAAGAATAGTAAGATATTGGAGGGGGGGGGGGGAGAATGTTGTCAAAGAGGACACTGTTGTTGTTATGTTTTGTATTCTTTCGATGAAAATATTTCCCAGGTGTAAACGAGAGACATTTAGCTTTGTGTATTTTTCAAAATGGCCACAGAACTATGGTGTGAAGGACCTTGGAGGAATGCTGCTTATATATGACAGGGTCTACCACGTAGGAAATATTAAGTTAACTGCCTACGAGAAGTGGGAACATAACCTTTTTCAATATATAATTCAATATATGGATTTTAGAACAAAAATGACAAAGCATACGAAAAATGAATGGAGGAAGAATACAACTGAAATAAGCAGAAAATATTTAGAAACACTTACCTTCTCAAAGGGAGGCTTTCTTTAAAATCGTAGCTTTTTCTTTGTTTTTTCTCCATTTTTTATCTAGCATCTAAAGGTAGCTTTAGGACGCTGATAAGCTAAGCTCATTGAAACAATGTTGTGGTCTCTCCTCTTGATGTGAACATTCGTCGTGACTCATTTAGCCTGGAATAGACCTTTTAGCTATTCTACAAAAGAGCCTGGATCGAGCGTTATTTTTATACGGAAGGCTCGTTAGAGTGGCGTTACAGTAAGAGCTTCTATCACTGTTGTGCAAATTCGAAAAGTCTACAAAGTGCATTTTGTAGAATTTTCGAATTTGCACAATAGTGATAGAAGCTCTTAACACCACTCTATCGAGCCTTGCGTTAGCCTTGCATATAAAAATAACGCTCGATCCAGGCTCTTTTGTAGAATAGCTAAAAGGTCTTTTGGAGTTGACGACTTTTCTTTACTCTACGTGGCGGGCTCGGTAGGGTAGGGACTCAAACCATGAACCATCAGATTTGTAGTCAAGCATGCTACCACTGAGCCATCCATGCTATAAGTTCGTCTGTAAAAATCGTAGTTTGAATGTCTATCTTTAACAAGGTCCATTCTACTTGTCTTTTTGTCACTTGTTTGGACCAGTTCTTGTATTATACTTTAATTGCGGTGTAAGCCGCATAATAGGTGGGTTTAATAAAAAGTTGGGATATCAAAATTTGTGAATAAGCCTAACCAGCCTCGGTCCTGTGTCTCAAACGAGTCTTTCCGCCGCAGGGCTGATGCGGGGGTGAAACAAAACTTTTGCAAAAACCTATTGTGGTCACACAATCACGAAAAGTCAAAGCAATGGCAACAAAGCCTTCTTGCTCTGTCTCTTGTTTTGTGGAAAATCGATTTGTCTGATTTCAATTGTCACAACAAAACAATTTTTATGGTCGCTCCACATGAACAATAATGAAAGTAGCAGCTGTATACGAGTCTGGAGACGATCGATCTTTGGATTTCAGCAGAATTGACTGCAAGAGCGAGCGGTTGCAAGACAGGCATAGATCTTCGGGTTTTGTAATGCAAGCTGATTGAGAAAGGCCTGTTTCAACTTTTTTCCTTACGTTGCTTCAGTTTGTTTTCAATGCCCAAAAACGCCGCACTCACTGACTTTTTACAATTCACTTTTAGGTGAAAAAGAAAGCAATTGTCAAGCGAGAAAAAGATGAATTTTTCACAAAGGAATTTGCAGCTATGGAAGCTGTAAGTAATTTAACACTGACATAAAGTGTTTCAAAACTGAACCTTATCCAATTTGCCAAACAGTCTGTTTTCAAATTACGGTTTATTTGTAAGACTGGACCAATGTTCTTTTTATTGGTCTAAAAATAAAACTACAAAATAGATACATTACTACAGTCTGTACCAGCCACAGCAGGAAAGGAAACATGGTCATCTGGTCCCCACCAGATATAAAAAGCAAAACAAACAAAAACACACACACAGACGCAAAGGGAGAGGGGTTGCTGCTTTGGTGTTATGATATGACATAACATACCGGCTGAGTCGAAACTGCGTTCCAACATCTGGCAAAAATAGCTGTTTTGAGTAATCAAATTCTTAGACCTTTGTGCAAGAAGCTGCCCTTAAACATGATAAAACTTTGTGAAAAATAGTTGTTTTTAGCTTGGAGGGATTTCTGCAGAATTTCAAAAATATACAATTGCCAAGACAATATTTCACTTTCTTGGACTGCACGAATCATGGTAAAAATTTACTGTGATAAAACTTACTTAAAACGGAACGGCAAGATAGCTCTCATGAATTTAATTTAATTTTATTCTATTTTAAAATTGTTTACACAGGGTTACAATTCAGTTTAAGTAACTGTTTTACAATGTACCCTGCAACTAAAAATAAAGCTAACCTAATTACAATGAAAACTAACCTAATTACAATATTCAACTAAACCTACAGATGTATAATATATCTATTCATCAAAAACTTAAATGGACAATAAAAATAAAAATGATAAAGTACAATCTTTTATTGGAAGAAAAATAACCTGTGGCCTAATAATTCCCTTGCTATGGTGATGCCATGCTTTTTGGACTCTTTTTTTGGACTCTGAGAATATTTATCCTCAGAAGAAATTCTTTGATTTGTTAGAATATGATGAAACTGGATGTTCGTTTCAGGCAGCTCTCAAAGCAGTGCAAAAAGACTTGAAGAATGATCCAGCAATAGTTGGAGCAAATGATTTAAGCACTTTAGTCAAAGGTAAGTGTCTGTTGTCTGCTGCATTAACCCATCATAATACAGTATCCCTAGCCTGCACGAGGAATCCTTGCCAAGAAGAAAGGAAACAATGGAAGAGAATTAACCACCATTATACCGGGTGTCCCAAAATGATGTATTATCGTTTGATTGCTTATATGTCCATAACCGATGAACCCGATTTTCAAAAATTGATAAAACCACAACCAACATCCTAACATCCAATTTAGACTTTAGGCAATCAAATAAAACAAAGTTTTTGAAAATCCGTTCATTGGTTATGGACATACAAGCAATCAAACAATAATACATCATTTTGGGACACCCGGTATGAGAATGGTTTGAGCCACTCCCTTTGATGTTTGTGAAATCTTTAACCAACGAAATGATGCAAGATCTCGACTTAAACTCACGGCATGTGTCTGGCCTTTGGCACTTCTGTCCTATCACTAAACACCTCACATATGGTGGTCAGTTCTCTTCCATTAAACACCTTACATATGGTGGTCAGTTCTCTTCCATTAAACACCTCACATAT
>REGL01000352.1:73359-99142 GCA_004194395.1 Aurelia aurita complex sp. Pacific | reverse complement strand
TTGGCCAAATTTTGGGTAGGGGTGTGCCGCGAGCATATTCAAAATGGTACCGTAGGCTAGACTAATCTTTACAAAAATTGTACCCTTGGCTAGACCAATTTGACCATTCTTTGACCAATTTTTACGAAAATGGTACCCTTGGCTGGACCAATTTTGCGCAATTTTGACCATTTCCTGGACCAATATTGTCAAATTTGTACCAAATATGATATCATGACCGTTTGCTAGACCAATATTGTCAAAAATGATATCCTTGGCTAGACTGTTGTAGACCAAAATTGCAAAAAAAGTATACCCTTGGCTAGACTAGAAGTCCGAAAAAGTATACCCTTGCTCGCGGCACATCCCCATGTACCTTTACTATGGAAGAACCCCTCCCCCCCGTGCTCTTTCACCTTCCAAAGAACAGATAAAACTTATGAGGTGATTCCTTGTGTTCGTTTACTGTTTTTAATTTGATGTTTTCACTTTCTCTTGTATGCGGAGTATCTCCATCCAATATGAATGCAGGATTCTGTCATGTCATTCGTACCTTTGTTATGATTGAATCCGCAGGAAAAGCCACGCCAATTCTGAAATTAGCCTCTGTTTTTGATGCGTTTGGTCATAAGTCTAGGTTTGAGCGATACCATCCAATTCAATGAGCGATTCTGAGACTTATGTAATGAATCTAGAGAAGCAACTGCTTTTCTCAGTTGACTTCACTTGACAATTACATTTTGCATGCATAACTAGCGAGTTCGCCATCCAGGTTTCAGGACATCTTCAGCAACTTTCCGTTTTTACATTTGCAACTGAACTAATTAGCCATATAAATACATTTGTTTACAATCTTAAATCTGATCTCATTGTCTGTAGGCCGTCAAGGGGCTCCGTCCCCAAATTGTAAACAAATTTGTAAGTACCATTGGTTTAGGCACGTGTTCGTTGTAATTAATTACTAATTTCACAGGCTCCATTTGCCATGAGTTTTGCCTTTTGTATAAAGTGATTGTTTCGCCTCTTCAGGATTTTGCCTCATTTGAAATCACCAAAAAACAGCAGAGGAAGCTCTTCGATAAAACCTACAGTGAACAACAGAACGAAGCGAAACGTTTGAGCTCAAAATACTTCAAGACGAACTGGGATTCACTTAATCCTAAGATACAAGAAGTGCTGACAGATCTCAAGTACAGGGGTGATTTCTTACCAACTTCACAAAGTGCAGCACAGCAAAGCTTAAAAGAGGCTGTGCAAAAGAATGATCTCAGCAAGATGAAAAAAGTAAGTTGAGGGCAACCCATCGTCAATGCATCTTTGGTGGTCTGCTTCATTTAACGAACCGTTATCACCCATGGTTCTTTGCCGGCACGGTGCTATTTTGAACTGTCTGAAAATTAGTTTTGGCCTTAGCAGAAAATATCGATCCACACTGCAGTAGTTGACCTGATCGAATAGTTTTGACTTTCAGTTTACTTTTCTATAAGTACAATTACTACCTTGTTGATTGATATCTTCCACCAAGGCAAGATTTGCTTTTTACATAGTCTGATATCAAAGCATGCCTGCAAAGCACCCTGGGTGACCATGGCTGTTTAAGTTTCGGCTTAAAAATGTCCGCGAAAAAAACAATTTGAAGAATTTGTATGAGTAATTTTTGCGTTATCGCAAATTTCTCGTGACATCCAATTGGAGATAGTCGGCCGTAGAAATCTTTCCTGGAGCATCAATAAAAAGCTATGGACGCAGTCGCTACAAAGCCTGCTCTTGTCAGGCTGAGCTGAAGCAAAACTTAAATATCTATCCTGGACATCATCTCAACCATTTTTATGAACCCCTCCCACCTTAGCTGGGCCTTGTTAACCCTATCTGACCTGGGGGGGGGGCGGATTCCGCCCCCCCTAGTACATTTTTGTTTACACCGTTTTCCACACATGCAGCAGGCCTCTGATACTTCGTAAGTTTAACTTTGTATCATAGAGCAATAAAATTGCAACAATTTGGACATTCTATTTTTAGCCTTGTCTCCATGGTTACCAATTTTTCATACTGCACTCTGTGAAAAACATACTTTGTATCTCTCTTAATCATGTTTAATTGGTCCAATTAAGTCTAAATTAAGAATTTATATATATTTTGATCTATATCTTTAATTTCTTTATGAAAAATAAAGTTGTATGACCTTTTAGCAACCTTTCATTTATATGACGTCATATGACATCATAATGATCATCATGCTCTAGCAACAACAACAACATCGCTAATTGGATTATGATTTCAAATTTCTATTGTTTACATAATGAACTACCTTGTGCCAAGTTTGGCTACCATATCTCTTATGACAACAGAGATAAACAGGCCCCCCCCCCAGGCATTGAGTGTTTCAAATCACCCAGGTCAGATAGGGTTAAAGGATTTCAACATAAAAAAGATCGACTGTCAGTGAATTTTCAACACAATGTAATCGTCAACAAAACTAAAAACTTGCCCATGTGTTTCTATAAATCTGACTTGCCATTAAGAAGCTAAGATAAATCAAGGAGCATTTTTCCCCATGCCTTCAAATAAGACTTCATGTCAATAACATGGTTAAATCCATCCAATCCCAAATTGAATTTTCAGATCAACCGTTTTACGGAAAAGATCTGATAGCACGGGCTGATGATCCTGAGTGACGGGGACTCTGGACAGTGACGGCAGTATTTGTTTCCCCCGGGGAGGGGGAGTACATAACATGTTCAAGGTACGGGTATGTGCCGCCCATATGGGTGGGTTTTTGGGCCAATTCTCTAAACAAGGGTCCTTTTTCGGCCAATTTTTCATAAACATGGATGGGGTTTCGCTGACATTCGCAAAAATAGTAGAAAATATGCAGTTTTCTGCCAAAAATTCGTCATAAAAGTGGGTACCAAGGCAAGTTTCGGTAATTAGAAGAGGATAGCTTCTGAAAACCGGGTAGCAGACCCCCATCCATCCATAAATCATGTACCCCCGGGTTGTTTCCGTTGTAAATTCTCTCGGCCGGGGTCCTGTTATTCATCATTATCGCCTATGTTAGCCCAAAGTTAGCCCGATATGCAAAGTGACACCAACTTTAGTAGATGTATTTAAATTTCGTTTGGTTACGTTTTTTTTATGTTAATGACTGTTGTCATAGTCTCCTGCTCACCGTAGTACAGTATTGCCTTTGTAGTGTAATTAAAGTAGTTCGTGCATAGTGTCTTAAGTAGTTTGTTTTCTGAAATTTTACATTGAATAGAGAAACATGTTAAAAATCGTCAATGTAGAGTTTAGGCTAGATTATTTAAATCAATATATTCTAGTAATAGAAGCAAAAGGTCCAGCCTTGATACAATGGTCATACTCCAGCGATTGAGTTTGCGAGAAAACATTTTGGGGCCTGGGAACGAGATTGGAAACCTATCACTATTGCAAGCAATCCAAAATTTGTTAGATTCTTCTGAATATCGACAAATTTCGCTCATTTTAGACTCGTTTCTACTACCCATTCTGCACATGACATTCTGTATCTCCTTCCTTTCATTTGACAAGTTCCAGCTTTTATGATCGATTTGAATTATTTCTAAGGTTCTCAAAGATGGATACTGGAAAAAGCGAGGCGTGACACAGAACAGAATTGACTCGAGGCTGAAGATTCTTGAAGGTGAGTGAGTGCTCCTTTAATATTTCAGATTGAAACTCAGCAATGGCCTGTAAGTAACCGAATAACCTTGAAATAACTGATGTGATCCCTCTAACGACAAGATGTTATCCACGCAGAATACTGAATAATGGACTTGCCAAGTCCTGAATAACCTCTACTTTACTGATGTCATCCCCGCAACGCCACGATGTTATCCCTGTACGGCACTGCTTGCTATCCCTGTAAGTAACTGAATAGCCCCTCCCTTATTGATGTGAGCCCTCCAACGACATCAGGTAAGCCCTATAATTTACTGAATAGCCCCAAATTTACTAAGGCAATGCTGCAATGACACTATGTTCCCCTCTAATTTACTGTGTGTTAGCCCTGTAAATAATTGAATAGCCTCAAATTTACTGCATGTGATCCCTCCAATGACATCATGCGATCTCTCTATCGCACTGGACAACCGCTGCCTTACTGAGCAGCCTCTACACTACTGCACAGATTTTCTCCAGGGTGATGTTTAGAAGGCTCTGGGCTTTTTGGTAAGGTAGCGTAACGTCATCATTCACACTGAGATTATTTTCTATAAACCAAGTTAAATTTAAACCAATTAAATGCATTTCATTACCCTCTGTACCAGAGCCTATAAAACTATATAATATAGCCTCTGGTACGCTGAGTAGCATTCAATTTGTTGGACTGACCATGAGCGATAGGACACAAAGTGTGTGAAAACTTTCTTGGTAGCGAGCCGCCTTAACCAATTGTTTTGTGTGTGTTTTTACCTAATTTTTCCTTGGTAATGAGCCACCTTATTGCTGTTTCGTCATTTTGAAATTTTCGGTAGTGAACCACCTTAAGTGCAGATCCACGTTAATCAAAAACCTCCAGAGGAAAAAATGTATCCAGAGGAACAGCAACGATTCAATTCTCCTATTCTTTGTATTGTCAGTACCATCCAATCAGATGCACGACAGCCTTCCTTTAAATAAGTAGCACTCATACTTTTTGTTCTTTACTTTTACAGACAAGTAGCAATAGATGTCGGAGGTGATGCAAGGAAGATGAAGAACCGTGATTAATGAACGATTTATTTTAGCTTCTTTTATTACATAAAACTGCTAACTGGCCACTCAGAGCCATTCTGATTTATCGAACACATGATCTTATTAAATGAATTTTTGTTGAAGAAACAATGGATTATTTGAGTTCTTAAAAAAAGGACTTCTTGTCCAGATCTTGAACAAGGGATAGATCGTGATGGACTGTTACATGCTGCTGTGGCATGGCAATAAATCTGCAATGAATTACACAGTAAAGAGAAGAAGAAGTAAAAAGAAGTGAGTAAAAAGAAGTGAACACGTTTGGTGAGCTATGGAATAAAAAGCACGCAGCCGATATTCAAAACTGAAATGTTAATCTATCAGTCAAGTCAAAGACTAACTTAGATGTGAAAATTTTTTGTTTGGCAAAATCATTTAGACCCATAAATTGGGAAAATGCAGGAAAGAGGTTTATGTGGGACTGAGAATTCAATGTTTGATTCTGGGTTCATGATTTACTTGGCTTTATAATTTAAATTAAACACAATTGTCATTATCAGAAATAGAATTTGAATCTCAATGGCTAGTAAATCATGGAGCAGAATCGAACGTGGAATTCTCGTCCCCACACCATTCCCTTACCAGCATTTTCCTTCCCTTGCCAGCATTTTGCTAATATATGCATCTAAAAGACGAGTCATTATTCAGCCACGCACTTTTATTTCAAAACCCGCCAAACGTGTTAAAGGGCATATATCGCGAACCTGGTTGGCTGTTCGGAAATGAATTTTTACTGCCGTAAAAATTCAGCCTCGGCTTCATTATGACCAAACTGACCAATGAGAACTGTTGACAAGTCTGCAGACAAGCAACCAAAATGCAGCAATCGACTCACCCGATATTGCACGCAATGTTTCCCTTGCGAAACAACAGAGACTTCGCTTTTCGATTGATCCCCACCCCCCCCCCCCCCAATTAGCCAAGCGAATCAAATAAAACTGCAGAGGGTAGTATATTCTACCTACTGAAATTTCCCTCCTATAGACAAATGGATTCTGGCAAGCGTCTTCGTTGAATCACGAGTATAAAGTACGAGCTGAAGCCTATGTAATAGTGGTCAAATTTCATGTGTCCTGTGAAGTGTCGTGCAATCTTTGATAGAATGTGGGTATGTTTTTGGTTCGGCATATGTCTTCTCTTGCTCATGGAAACCTTCCTTGGGCTAGTGATAGTTTGACCGTAAGTTTTTCTAACCCAGCCAGCATCCTCACCCAGCTACGCGTAGGCCTCGGTAAGCTAAGTTGTCACAAATTCAATCATAACTTTCGAGACACAGTTGACCCAATGTGTCTAATTAATGATGGAATTGAGGATACTGAACACTTCTTGCTGCAATGCCATGCATATGATGATCAAAGGCGTGATCTCCTAGGCGCGGTTAACGAAGTATTGCAACTACACAACATCTTAAACCTGCCAAATCAAACCCTTTTGCAAATAATGTTGTATGGTGATAAAAGATTTTCTCATAACCAAAATAAAGAAATTTTGGAATCAACGCTAAAATTCATTCATACATCAGAGCGTTTCTTGTAGCACCAGCAATTACAAACCTAGGTAAATTAATCTTCTGTCTCATCCTTCTCTATTAATCTTTAACTTCTTATAAAATAATATATGTATAGTAGATGTATCTATGTTACTAAAGACTATACCAAAATCTGTCAATTTTCAATTTTGATTCAAGCAGTAGTGTCGCCATATCTTCGATTAAGCCGGTTTCTCCCTTAGGAGAGACCAACAGAAACTTTGGTATAGCCTTTAGTATCTGTATTGTTATTTGTTAAGATCATTTAGGGTAGCCATGCCTATCATGCTCCCAATGGTATCGTCTTTTGTAACTATGTCTTTGTTAAATTGTATATTTTTAGATTGTGTATATAAAAAAAAAGCTTTTCTTAACCCTGCTAATCAGCATCAATTTCTTGCCTAGATTGTAGCATTCTTCTCAATGCAATCAAAGTTGTTGCAGCTACGATCATTCCTGCACCAAAAAGTGTACTAACTTCCGGCTTAATTCCTAAGAAGAAATACTGAAGTATAAATGCATACACGATGTCTGCATTGCGTACTAACGAGGCTGGTCCAGCGTCCTCCAACTGCAGCGCCTCCGCAACGAATAGCAGATGTACAAATGATAATAAGCCAACCAATAAGACGACAGCGATACTTGCCCAATGCCATGGTACAATCAACGATTCGCCTAAAGCTGTTGAAACAATTGGTGCTATCATAATCCCTATTAAACTTGGATAGAATATAGTTACTGTTAGATCATGCTTTTGCCCTAAGATTTTATTCAGCACGTAAAATGCAGAGACGAAAATCGATGCTAATAACGCAAACGCAATCCCGATTAAACAATCTTGCTCGTCTGCTTTCGCAACATCTTCATCTGGATTAAGATTAGTTGGATACTCAGTGTGATCATTTGGATGTTTACCAAAGAAAATGCTCGGCTTTGTCATGATAACTACTCCAATAAAACTCACGCAGCCGCATAGAGTATCGAATACAGTACAGCTTACACCAAGTAATAGGAAGCTAAAAGTCATTGTGAATACTGGAGCTGTGAATTGAATAACCGTTGCATCTCCAATCGGTACTCTTTCCAATGCGAGAAAGGTAAATAGGATCTGTCCGGTGCCCGCCATTCCCATCAAACATAGCACAAAGATGTTCCGTGGTTGTCCGAATGGATGGACGCGGCCAGCAAGCATAAAACAAAGATTAAGGACGAATACAACGATACTTCGATAAAACAGAAAAACATGTGGCGATATTTCGGTGTGTGTGGATTTGTAAGCAAACTGGACTAAACAGTTCGACATTGTGATGTAAAAGCCAGCTGCAGCCATCAATGAAAGTCCTTTGATGCGACTAAGCTTGCTTCTTTTAATTTTCTCGGCCATCTTTAGTTTGACATTTAGCGATACTAAAACTTGTGCAAAACAGATACGAAAAAGCCGCTACTCAAATCAGCACATTTAGGCCTCTCAAACTTCTGTTCTCCTCAAAGCTGAAAAATTCTTTGATACGTCCACATTTACTTCTCCGGACTTTCTTTGTCATTTTGAATGTTAAAATAGGTAACTTCCGATTTATAGTTTGCAATACGGTATACTTTATAACTGTTATCGTATTCACATCGTTGTTTGAATCCGATAACCAGACAGAACAAAACAAATTTGTAAATAGGCCTCTGTGCTCGTACGCATGGCTGATTCGCTCATTCGACCTTGCATGGTGTATGGAGGTGCGGGTAACCGAGGGCCCAATCACTTCAAAAATCTCGCACACTTCAGTGAAATCCTAAAAATCTTCAAAAATCCCAAAATCTTCAAAATCCCATAGAAACTCCCAAAAAAATTTTGTTACTCTCAAAATCCCGGAGATAGCCCACAACAAATGATCAAAATCTTGAAAAAATCTTTCAAAGTCTTGCATAATATTGCACATTTGCAACCTTGACTCTCAAAAAGCTAGCCTGCTATATAACTCATTTAAACTAACAAATTTTAACTATTGCCCACTCATCTGGATGTTCTGTGGAAAAACAGCCAACGATGAAGTCAATCGGGTTCATAAGCGTGCCCTGAGAGTGCTGCTAAATGATTTTGACTCCAGTTTTGAAGAACTCTTACACAGGAACGGGGAAATCACAATACATGTAAAAAATTTGCAAAAACTTATGCTAGAGGTATACAAATGTATTACTTCTGGAAACCCTTCCTTTCTGTGGGAGTTCTTCAATAGAAAAGTGCTTCCATATAACTTAAGAATAAACGATCTCCTCCAACTTCCTAAAACCAGGACTAATAAATATGGAAACGAGTCTCTTTCGTATAGGGGTAGCATGGTTTGGAATCGGCTTCCAGACCAATATAAAGCTGCGAAAAGCGATGATGAATTCAGAATGAAAATCAGAAGTTGGAAGGGATCCGGATGCAACTGCCGCATTTGTGTAATATAGCTTAATTTAATTTCAGACATTGTAAATAGGGTAGAGTTGGCCTCTATTAGCATTAGCTATCTCTCTAGCCAACCGTAAATAAATTGTATTATTATTATTATTATTATTATTATTATTATTATTATTATTATTATACATGCAACCTGGAGCCCTTTTCGTATCCTCGAGGAATATTGTGCTGAGGGTAGTGCAGAGGAAACACTAGGATATTCTAAGCTAATTTTCAATGTAGCGGTGATATGATTTGAAATTGAATATGATGAATTTAACAAATTCAAAAAAGTATGTAAACACAAAGACTTCGTCAAGAAACATTAAGTCAGCAAACACTAAATGCAACGAACTCTACAATAACTACAAATATGTACAATGACTAATGGTTATGAGGCTACGAAAAGATGATGGCAAAAATTAATTTTCTTATTGCAGAAAACGCGTAATGTTCATGGCAAATGATTTAAAAAACGGCATTTGGTCAAAGCAGAAAGTAAAATGAAAAGTGGCATGCACTGGTCCATTCAACTGCAAACATAAGAACTTTTTTACTCCTGCTAGACCTGATATACCTTGTGTAAGGAAACGGAAATCTCAAAATTTGATATCAAAAGGGAAAATCTTAAAACATTTTTGCCTGACAGCAAAAGCTTCCATAGTTTTATCAATTTGCCATTTCTGCGGCATGCAAGGTCCGCTTTGATTGTGAATAATACAATTTGCTAATTTTGATACAATTATTAAACTTATTACAAAGCTTATCATTATTTTTAAGCTCAATGAATCTCAGAAAAAAGTGTGCAGATTTGGTTGGATCTGGTGATGAAAATTTAGCTTCAATAAATCTAGTGACAAGGTAGACACAGTCCACTCATCCCGATGTTTTCACTCCATTCCATTTTTACAGTACGATCACTGCAGCGGAAACACGTTGTTGCACGGGAGCATAAAATGTCGTCCGTTCAAACAATAACAATTCAATTCAATTTCAAATATGTTGTTGTCGTTGTAACCGGGTATTGAGTCTAGAGACAAGGCCGGTGTTGCGAAAAATGAATTTTGGGATGTGGCTTATTCGAGGGGGGCCATATAAAATAATAAGGCAGATATTTGATGGCATACTGCGATTCTAACTGATCAAGTTATGAAGAAAAGTGAAAAATATAAGCATAGGGCTCAAATCTTTCAAATCTTTAAAAAGGTCGGTGTAAAATTCTATTATATGCTTCTTTGAATTGGATTGCTTGAAAGGAACTTATGGTACTTTGCTGTAAATCTGCCGTGGAAAATTTATGATATCTTTATTATTTTCAAAATGGCGGCAATTTGATAATTTTTGAAAAAATTCATGGAACATTTTGAAAAAATTTAAATCATTGTAAATCCTAAACTAATAGAGGAAACATCACACAACCTTCAAGAAAACCATAGTTTATGGAAGTCTACAATATGGTGGCAAGCAGAAATCTGTAGCTTTTCTAGTTTAGGATTTAGAAATTTGATGACGTCATAGCCTCAAATTTTTTTTTTTTTTTTTTTTTTTTTTTTGGCAGATTTACAGCAAAAACCCTTAAGTTCCTTCCAAGCTATTTATTTCAAAGAAAACGGCAATAGAATTTTACACCGAACTTTTTAAAGATTTGAGCCAAATATATCAATTTTGAAGTATAGTTCACAGAAAATGATATATCAAAAATATAACATTGAACTATAAAGACAATAAATATGATGGTAAGACATAAAATGTATACAATTGTGTAAAATTCACATCATTGTGGAACTCAAATACCCCCCAAGGGAGGTGGCGCTAAATCGAGGGTTTACGGTATTAACATTTCATTTTTCAACTATCAAATAGCCCATGTTCTAGAGACCACTTGGAAAGGAAAGTGCTCTGTGTAACGAAGCGCTAATCCGTGTTCAGAAATTTTCTTCAGAATCTGAAGAAAAATTAGCATATGCAACTAATAATTCGTATAATTACTATTTGTTTTGTTATCAGAAAGAAAAGCCTGTCTCATGCGAAGAACTCACATTACAATACAAAGAATAAGAGAGTTGAATGCCTGCTAATCCTATTGACTTTTTACGACCGTACAAAGTGATAACGATCAGCCCTCGTTTGTTTCAAACACACATATTCACAAAGACACCCGTTGTGTTTGTCACTGATTTCATTGCAGCCAATCAGATGTGTGTAAGAATGCTCTTAATTATTTTGCAATTAAATTCATCGTCTGAACACGGATTGGCGCTCCGTTGCACAGACCACTTTCCTTTTCAAGTGGTCTGGAACACAGGCTAGTCTCATATTGCGATGTCTTTATTATACCCACCAGATTATGAAAGGTTGCGCTCTAATTAGTCAATCTAATTGGTGAATGGTGAATCATTCGAGACGCGTTCTAATTGCAGCGCAGTGCAATGGAGCGTGGCTGGGGGAGTGAAGGAAGCTACTATATCTACAAAATTAGACCTTAAATATCACACAAAATTAATTCGATGATAAGGTTATATTTTGGCAATGTTCAGGATACAGTCACACATCTTTTTGTACGCCCAAGCGTCCCCCTTTAACCTCTTATGACGTATGCCTATAACATAAAGTTACAAGGATAATCTGATTTGAAAAGTAAAAGCATTTTAAAGTTGAATCGAACAAAATTGAAATTAATTAATAATGGAAAAGGATTGGGATTACCATACTCCCAAAATCTTTCCTTACAGATTCTCGTTAAAATGCTCTCTCTAACCAGTGTTGACAAATACATGATTACAGGGACCCATCTCTATGGAGAATTATCAGGGGCAACCAAAGTACACCAAAGCGCAGAATAAGCTCTGATCTGAAGTACTAAAAAACTAGATAGACAAAAAGTTTGTTAGCTGTTGAAGTTTAATCTCGGAAGATCTCCAAGTGAGGAGGTTTAAAAACTGACAGGAATTTGAGTTTAGACCTAAGAAAAGGGGTTTGTCCTGATTGATGCCTATATGCCAATAATGGAATAAGAAATACAACGATAGCTAAAAACATCGTTCTTTCCATTTACTGGGCTACCAAAGAAAAAACTTAACGAGCTAGATCATCACTAGCTCTTCGAGATTGAGAGCTAGGGACAAATACTTTTTTCACCGTTTATTTGAAAGGCTTGGTTATATTTTGAGATGCTGAATGGAGACTTTAAGCTATGATTGCCGTCCGAAAACCACATTGAAAATGAATTTCGAATCCTACATTTCTCATTTAGAGTGAAATGATCGCCATCCTTTTCCAGTCAATATTTGTAGAAATATTTAGACGGATAAGAACTCGTCTGTGGAAGTCCATTGTTTGCAAAATGATTGATATCTGCTCCTTATTCCAATTGTGTGCTATGCTCCTAAGGGAATATGAATTCGCCTTTTTTCCTACCTTCCAAAACATGGACTGGAAAAGAACAGGAAAGACTGAGAAATGAATGAATTGCCAAACTTTTGAAGCTGGTTTTTGGAAGGGTATATCTTAAACTGACCAAGCAACATCATAAACGAAGCCCTTTAGCCACATGCTGAACATTGTGTGAGCTCATAACTTCTGCTTTCTTGAAGCTAGCTGGTTAAGTTATTTGGGTTACACAATATATAGTTTCCAGGAGCATTTTAGTTACACTGGAAAGACTAAGTGAAGCAAAGGTCATGACAAGCGATGGACATAAAATGTAAGCATCATAGCAATAGAGCGACTACGATGGGCAAAGAAACCATTGTTTGCTTTCAGTGTTTTAAATGTTATATTCTAATTGTTTTTTACTTTTTTAAACGAATCAGAAATCCCTGTTAGCTTTCGCAAAACCCACATGATATGCCAAGGCACTTTCCGCGAATTCACCAGCAAACTGAACTGACGTTTGACCACGATGATATAACAGAACGTAACTCAGTAAATAAATGCAACGAAAATAGGGTAGCTTTCACAATTAACTTCGAATGGAATACAGGAAATGCATACTTACCGACCATATTTTCCAGACCAGGAACAGAGCAAATCTCTAACTCAAAAGATAGCTTACTTCCCTTGCCGTCGTCACCTTTGCATTTGAATAAAAAGCTGCAAAAAATTGAAAGACAGTCGCATTATTTTGAAACGATTTTAACGAGGCAAGGTTGCTAACACCTGGAACTCACTCGGCGGATTGGCCCTTGAATAATAATCAGCACCGTGAAGCAATGAGCAACAGCACGGGGATCAATGTAAAATGGCAGTTATTTAATTCTTGGGATGGAATGCCTTGATATAATTTTTCAGGTGCAATCCGATAATTCTACTTTTCTGAAATCTTCGATATCTTTAGAATTAGAGGGTTTGTCAAGAATCCAAGAGAATTATTGAAAAAACAAAGCAAGAAACCATTTTCAAGGAAATCATAATTTATTGATGTCTGTTAAGAAATATCAATTACAAGTCTTCCCAATTTGATAACATCATATCCTCAAATGAGTAGAAAAATAGAATACGCTGAAATTTCGAATATAGGTCTAGGTTAAAGTTATCAGAAAAGTCAAATGGTAGAATTAAAGCAAAAGATCCAACGTTTCTCTCAAACCAGTCAATGAAAATAAAGAAGGAACAGCCATTTACACTTCTTTAAAGATGCATGAGTAACAAGTGTACAGAAATGTTCGGTGTGAAGCGATGAAAAACATGAATTAACTGACCAAAAAGTGAGTAGATTACAAAATTGCCTGTTTCGAGTCTCTTCACAAATGTGCTTACAAAGACATACTGACTTCGATCACTGTACAGGAAATAAATAGTACGAAAAACATCGCTAATTGAGTACTACTTTTTTAACTGATACCAAGAAGGCATACCAAGCAAATGAGAAACTCTGATTTTCAGTCAGACACATTGGACGAGGGTAAAATGCAGAATTCAGTTCAATAAAGCAAATGTTCCATGAGCTTCACTTCTGTTTCTAGACATAAGAACGCTCCTACTTCTGTGTCGGTACACCAGCAGACGCATCATGCAGGCCTTGTCACTTGATTTGTCATATTGCGAAAATATTTGGAAAGCTAAAAGGTTCAAAAGGAAGTAACAATATTAAAGAGAAGTATTTTGCATACTTTTCTGAGCTGTCAATGCTATTGAGTTTTCCTCTGCTCCTCAAATGTGAGAGTACTCGATCCAATTCACATCGTACTTCGCTAGCTGTCTTTGTCGAGGTGCTGTTCACTTTGTAAATTGCCTGTATAAGGGAGGGTGAGCTTTTAATGATCACAATCACTTGGGTTATAATTTGAGCCTTAGAAGGACAACTTTCATCAGGTTATGAAATATACGAACATTGCAAGGACGTTACCTTCTATTTAAAGATAATCTTTTCTAGGAAAGTGTTCTTCCTGCGGTAGAGATCCTCAGATTCGAATCAACGTTTTCAGATTTAGGTCAGTTTTGATAAAACAATAAGTTATTGCCAAATCTATTGTGCTGGAAGAAAAGCAGAGTCTCGATTTCTTATAACGCGGTTTCTTATACACAAGATTCTTGTACTTCCAAACAACCTCAGAAAGCTCTTTGCATTGACAATAGGGACAATTGCGGACCAAAATATCCTAAAAGTTAGACATAAAATGGTCTTTGATGAAAACTATTATTTAAGGGCCTGTTTACATGGGAGTTTTCAGCCCGGGCTGAAACTTCAGCCCTGCTACCCGAGGTGAAAATATTTTGCCATTACATGGAGAGTTTCAGCCCGGGCTGAAAAAATATTGGCCATTACATGGGCGCACGTCACGTAAAACAATGGGGGATTAACATGCTAATTAAGGGATCAACGTTTCATCTCGGCTAGCACAAGGTGAGATGAAATTTCAGCCCGGGGCCAATTTTCAGCCAGGGGCGAAACATTTTCCATGTAATGGTAAATTGATATTTACAAGCTTTTGACCGTAGAGGAGGGATGAAGTTTCACCTCGGGTAAACGGGCTGAAAACTCCCATGTAAACAAGCCCTTATTTCCGTCGTATATGAACGTGAACGTGAAGTTGCGGTTTTCAGCACCAAGCACTGGAATTGCAGAAGTAGAGAAGATTGTGACCCCTGTCATGACCCTCAAGTGGTGGGGCTCTACATGGGATCGAGCCTGTCCACCTGACTGTTCTGGCTGCAAAGTCAGAGGATTACACCACTGCGCCACAACACTATGCCATGTTTATTGATTATGGAATTATCCAAGGGTTCACAAAGTGTGTTACGCACCACGAATGATCAGTAACCGGTCTGCCAATGCATGGAATAGCTCATTTAGTTTTTTATAGCTGGGCACATGTTTAGGCATGTCTGTATTCAATGGGCCTTCGCCTCCAAATTTCGGTCGAAACAATGATTTTGCAGTTCTCTGATAGGCAATGCCACATAACACAGACTTTCATCTTTCTTTCAAGAGCGGGAGCGCGTTGTTTTGAAGATAAATGCTTGCAATTCATAGGGGAAGAAACCAAACATTCATCTCTTGTAAAAATGCTCGGATAAAAGTGGATTTTAAACGGTCACTATCTAGTAGCTTGGATGAAGCAATCAAACAAATTGCAAAAACAATGGACACGTGCCTGTATATTAGTTTACAATTTGGCGACGGAGCCCGTTTGAAAAGTCTACTGGCCAGCAAATAATAATAACGGTCCTGGTAAAAATCATCAAGAGGATTGAGGATGCAACTAAAAGTCAAACGTAAACTTCGAACAATTTGCGGTGCGATTTGTATGCAAGTTTAAAGATCAAGATGTTTTGACGGAACGAAGATTGATCCAACAAATTGAATAAACCCGTTAATGTGAAACATACCTTCACTTTCCTAGGCTCGTCTGCAGATGAGCTGCCTTTTCTTGGGGTCATCAAATGCACCACTTTTTCTTTTAACTGAAAAGTCAAATTAAATTGAAGTTTTCATTAACCCGTGGGCTCCTAGTGAATTAAAATTTTGAATACCGAATTCTTGCCAAAGGATCAAGTATTTTGAATGGTACAAAGGCCCGCTCCGTGTTCTTTTTCTGTTTCCCAAACGTAGTTTCTTCAGTAAAAGCCAGCGCATAAGAACCAAGTGGTTTAAGAACCTACAGACCGAAATTGTGCAACTAGGCTATCATTTCATAAGAACCTATCCACTGTCTTCATTGTTCAAGGACCCAGGCTGACCTGCAAGGATTTTACTCAATGTTTTCTCCGTTGACAATGAATTCACCACTTCAATTAAGCGGCCTCGTTTCGGAAATTCATTAAAATTTCTTCCCATTCTTCAAATGAACTTTTCGAGCCCAGATTCAGATTTAGCACACAAACTTGAGTCTGGCTGCATGTTTTTACATTGCTGGCGCTAGTGATGTTGATCTTATGACGATATGAAGTTTAAAATTTCATAAGGGATTCGACCATGAAAAATCGCTCGGAGTGAAACTTTACAACCCGACTCATTTTCACGGTCAAATACCCTTTCAGGTTTTTAAACTTTAGATGGTCACAAAATCAATATTATGGCCATTTTGAAACAAATCAAGATATCAATAAATTTCCACGGTAGATTTACAGCAAAAACCCCAAGTTCCTTCCAAGCCATTTAATTCAAAGAAAACTGTAATAAAATTTTGCGCCGACCTCTTAAAAGATTTGAGCCCTATGTTATGACGGTTGGCATATCAACAAAAATCTCGTAATTCTTTTACAGCAAAAACAAAAATTTGATTTAACTGTCAATAAAAAAATGGTAAGAACAATCAGTTAAAGTGTAGAATAAATCAATCATAAATTGATCGTACCTTTTTCGCGAATTTTGGCGTTGCTAGTCCAATCGGAATAGGTGTTTTTGTGACTGTTGAGTATTTGTTTTGTCTTGCGGGTGTGCACATTCCAACCATGCAGAAACCCTCGAACACTGACGTTGATTTGCTGAAATTAGAAATAGGTCAATTGAATAACTCCTACATAGCTTTAGCGAACATTTTCCTCTCTGTGTCAAACGACAGAGGAAAAGTAAATCTTTTCTGTGAATCTAAAATCTGCTATTCCCCAGTCATGATTACATGATTAGTGATATACATTCATATTTTGAAGGTTGACACTAAAATGAATCCTGTGGTCTTTGGTAGGACAACGCATTTCTGTTGTTCATCAGAAGTATAAGTATATGAAACAACTTCTCAATTAACGGCCTCGCTTTGGAAATGTTTGAAAACTTCTTCCTACAAACTTTTGAACAGGTATTTGAATTTAGCACCCAAAGTTTAGTCTAAATTCAAAATTTTTATAATGCTAGTCTTTGCGCTTTTGATTCTATGACGATAATGAATTTGAACATTTGTAAGGGATTTGACGGTGGAAAATGACTGACGGTGTAAAGTTACACCCTGAACGGTCAAATCCTTTATAAATTTTTATATTTATCGTCGTTATGAAATCAAAACCGCGAACGTTAGGACGATAACTTTTTATTTTTTATTGATTCATATAAAATATTACAACAAATCTTACATACTACTATACTTTTCTAATTACTATACAACAAATCTTACATACTACTATACTTTTCTAATTACTATACAACAAATCTTACATACTACTATACTTTTCTAATTACTATACAACACTCACATCTTACATACTGCTATACTTTCCTAAGTACTCTACAACACAACAGGGACGATACCACGGGGAGCGAAAGACAATGACTACCTCATGGCCAATATAAAAAGACACGCAACGTTTAACCAAATACAACCACACTACGATGAAACTTTGCAACTAGACTAAAATTTGGGCTCNAAAATATTACAACAAATCTTACATACTACTATACTTTTCTAATTACTATACAACAAATCTTACATACTACTATACTTTTCTAATTACTATACAACAAATCTTACATACTACTATACTTTTCTAATTACTATACAACACTCACATCTTACATACTGCTATACTTTCCTAAGTACTCTACAACACAACAGGGACGATACCACGGGGAGCGAAAGACAATGACTACCTCATGGCCAATATAAAAAGACACGCAACGTTTAACCAAATACAACCACACTACGATGAAACTTTGCAACTAGACTAAAATTTGGGCTCTGAATTTGAATCTGACGTCAAAATTTCCATATGACTAAAAGAAATTTCGAAAAGTTCCAAAACAAGGCTGCTAAGTTGAAAAGGTGTATTGAATCGAAATCTTACTCTTTTGAATCCAACAATGGAGAGGGCATCGATCCGTCATCATCTCTTAACTCATTTTCTGAAAAATAAAAATGTCAACTTAAAGTCATATAAATGGAATAGCCCAGTCTCTTTCGTAATTGCTATCAGTCGTCGAGTTGAGTCGTTGAGTCGTTGAGTCGTTGAGTCGTTGAGCCGGTGAGTCGTTGAGAGAAAGAGCCATTTGTCAACCAGAAACTACTGATAGAACAGTTGAACTACAGGGTGTCCCAAAACATTTGCTCGACGTTTGATTAAATATGAAAAAATAATGAAATACTGAACGGGCTCCATGGTAAAATAACCATATTGCTGAGATTTTAAATTAATTTTAGACACCAGAAGCTAGCAAATCGGCTAAATATTCATGGATTTACGAGCTTTCGAAGTTCGAGTTTGTGCGAAAGCTGAAACCAGACGGCCCTAAATTGCATATTTTGTGAAAGTAGAATCTCTTTTATTCAAAGCAAATCAAATGGAATTTCAAAAGCACGTTCCATAAACTTGCTTTTTATAACATTGAATGAAGGTTATGGATGCTTGGGGGAATCCTGTTCAGCATGATTTGGAATGGCCCCATCTCTCATTGATTAAGTTTCCATTCCATGTTTTCAATACTTGTATTCTTAAGTAAATTTTGGCAACGGTTACAAGAATTAAATAACTTTGGAAGTCCCATTTGGTTTGCTCTGATATCGAAGAGGGGTGAAACATTGGACAGTTTTCTTTCATCTCGATTTTAGGACATATTTTCGGAAAACAAGTCAGTTAGGGGCGGTCTGGTTTCAGCTTTCGCAAAAATTTGAACTTCAAAAGCTTGTAACTCCGTGAATTCTTAGCAGATTCGCAAGATCCTGGCGTTTAAAATTAATTTGAAATCTAAGGAACAGGGTTATCTAACAAGGAGCCTGTACATTTCATCGTTATTTGTTAACATTTAATCGAAAGTTGAACAATTTTTCTGGGACACCCTGTAAAGTAAAAGCTTTCTGTCTGTTCAACTACTGCAGTATGGATTTATGGTTTCCGCTTGAGTCAAATTTGATTTTCAGATAGAAAGTCTGAAATGTCCTTATGCCTGCAAAAAGGACCCTGGTGAAAATGGCTCTTTAATCGGTGAATCACCAAATTTTTCAATGGACAATCAAATACAGTAAAAACCCGCACATAAGAACCTTCATCTATTAAGAACCTACAGCCTGAAATAATATATTTTGTACCCAATAAACAAGAACCATTTCAGGCTGATATCTTAACTAGGTTCTTAATAAAGGGTTTCATTCATTCATTGGGAAATAAATGCAACATTTTTGCCAATCGACCTCCTTCATGAACTCCAAACCATTACTTACAGAACTGTGATAGGCAGGGCCTGCATGGGTAAACTAGGTAAGATTGGGTTGAAATGGATAGGGCCAAGAGTGCAAATATGATTTAGATTGACATATTTCCTATATTAAGAACCTACACCCTGATTACTGGATGTGCCTCAATGCATAAGAACCTAAACAGGCTGAGTTCAAAATCTTAGGTTCTTATGTGCGGGTTTTTACTGTACGTCAAGTTTTAGCTGAAGAATCATGGCATTTGCATCATCTATCCTTATGGATGATCTGCTCGATGTCATATATTTTGAAACTATAAACTGGATAAAATTTGATGAAATTACGATAAACTAAAGAAAATTTCGAAAGGTTCGCAGCTTTGCAGTTTGTTTTGTTTCTACCTGGCATCCAAGATAGTTTTAGGAACAGTGAGAAGGGAAGCTGAGAATCCAAGTTTCCTGGTCATTCCTCTCGATTTCAACCACACCTCGTGATTCCTATGCCCGAAATTACACCGAGTTAGCGACTCTCCTTACTCTACACAGCCGGTTTAAGACGATGGGACTCGAACAAACAACCTTCAGATTGGTAGGCCAGCGCGTTACCGCTGAGTCATCCCTGCAATGAATGAAGACTGCTTGGAATCGCGAGGCTGAAGCATGCACCTCCAATGGAAGACTGATAACATATTCCTGGTGTAATGTACAAGCTCAAAGTCCATCTGCACAACGCCAAGTCGCCAAATGAAACAGAGTAGCACAGGGTAATCACTTTTTGTGTTCTACATCAAGCACTTGAATTCCATTTTCCTAACCTTATGCAGAGTTGGATACAATTTCCAAATATCTTGGCAAAAGACACAATTTGCACACCTTGCAACACAAATCACATTCAGGATTAAAATTAACGAAGTACCTAAATCATTTTCGTTTCCACAATAAGTCTTGGATCTTTCTCTCCTTTTAATTGGTGTGCGAAGCGTCCATTTCTCCATGCACTCCTAAAAGATCGGCATTAATGTTTCGCAATAAATGTTTCTCAGAACTGTATCATGGAATACATTGGTAAAATAATATGAACACGGATTCTTATCATTCTCGCTTGCATCCTTTGGATCTGATCTGAAAATTTTTCAAAACAAAGCAATATATTTTGAGCTTTGAAAATTTCTGTGACGAATTTTGTCGAGTTCTCACGTTCGAATTTCAGGCTTACAGGTAGCTAAAGAGCCTACGGAGAAAGATAAAGAGGCAGACTGCATGAGCTTTAGCCGCTGAATTAATTGAGTTTTGACAAAATATTCAACCAGAAAGTTATCAAAGAATGTTGCCTGATAAATTAGCATCATTTTGATGTGTCGTTTTGCAAGTTTGGATAAATATTGATGCGACACCGGTGAAAGGAAAACAGTTGTTGCTGATCAGTTTGGAAATAAGTTGCATTCCTTATCTTTATATCATACACGAGTACTGTAGTACAGTACTGACGCAAATCAAAACGAACGGGATTTCAATCATTATCATTGTTACGTATTGATGGCTAGCCTTCTCGAAATGACTATCATATGAGACAGGCACGAAATTTGATGTGCAACTACTTTCAACAAAACAGTACGTTGGGCTCCTGTGCACATTAAAGCTGTGTTAGTCAAAAGGAGTGCACTCTAGGCTTCTTAAAAATAACTGACGAAATAAAAAGGCACCTCATCAATATTGTTCATATGTCTATTCATCAAACTGACATCTTCACTGAAAGAGAAGAATAACGAAGTATGAAAGTAAAAAGTAGGTTTTCGTTCCCCATCAAAATGAAATTTTGCAGAAGCTTAAAGGCAGTGTGTTCATGTAAATACAGCCGCGCATACACTCTTGTCAAAATATGCTGATACAAAGCTGACGAAGAGCCCCGAAGAGCGCGCAGTGATTGGCAGAAAATAATTGATCGCATGCAAACTAAAATTTCAGCTCCGAAAGTGCAACCGCAAGTAAGTCAGCAGTCTGCTTGGATCACTCCTTGCCACTTACTGAGATCCTTTACCGAAATGATCACATAAATATCACGTGAAATTGGCATGCCCCTCGCAACGCCGTTGTCCTTACATGGACACATTTCCTTTAAGATAAAAATATAGTGTTAAAGAAATCCATTGTTTTCAAAAAAAGCATTTTACAAGTAATTTCCAAAGAACAAATGCTGTATTTGTGTTTGAAACTACTTGGGTTTCAGATACGTTTCAAGTCAGAAGACAAATAGTTCTAAAGTTGTGGTCAAAAACACAACAATCTTCTTGAGCCTTGAAGTTGCACACCCCCGTCTAAGTGCCCCCGGTACATTCTACCCCGGTGATTTCCTCGTTGAAAAATTTTTACAAAATAGGTTCCCGGACAAGACGTGAATCTCCCCCGTATAAAATGCCTCACAAGTGAAACCTCAGCTGCAAATTGGCGAACCCCAGGGAGAATTTTGAGAAAATATTTCATCGTAGAAACAGTACCCCGCCAATAATGATGCCGTCCGCGTTGCCTAATTGGAACTCCCCGGTAAAAATTTGACCATACATTTCGGTCACTAGGACCCCGGTGAATATCTGACCTCTCACCGAGACACTTAGACGGGGGTGTAGTTACTGTTTCGAAACGGATGACTTAGATTGATTTTCGGCCTTTGTGTTATTCCGCCCTGGTCAAGTGAATAGGACACTAAAAACAAGCAAATAAAGAGTGGCAGTTTGTTGTTCTACCATTGCAGAAAAGATAGCTGTATAAGTGCAGCGTTATGCTGTGCCCCCAATGAACTGGTTGTAGCTTTACGTTCTATTGGAAAGAACATTTCAATGATTTCTTTACAAAGGCTATGCGCCACTGAAAGGGGTCATTTTCTAAAAAAGTACTCCATTATCCAATACCAGATTTCACCAGGAAATTGAAGATTAGCTTGCACTGTACCCAGTGGAAACGCGGCATAGTATGAGAGGCAATGAGAGACAGCAATATAATTTCAACTTTAAACATAGGGCTCAAATCTTTAAAAAGGTTGGTGTAAAATTCTAATACAGTTTTCTTTCAAATAAATATCTTGGAAGGAATTTAGGGCTTCTTGCTGTAAATCTGCCGTGTAAATCTATTGATATCTTGATTAGTTTCAAAATGGCGGCATTATTAAATTTTAGGCTATGATGTCATCAAATTTCGAAATCCTAAACAAGAAAAGATTGTCATCATATTGTAGACCTTCATGAACTATGGTTTTCTTGAAGGTTATATCATTGTTCCTTTATTGATTCAGGATTATTGATGATTTAAATTTTTTCAAAAATTTTCCATGAATTTTTTCAAAAATAACTAAACTACCGCCATTTAAAAAACCAAGACATCAACAATTTCCACGGCAGATTTACAGCAAAGTACCATTAGTTCATTTCAAGCCATTCAATTCGAAGCAAAATGTCATATAATTTTACACCTACATTTTTAAAGATTTGAAAGATTTGAGCCCTATGTTTCAACTTTACCTGTCAGAATGTCGAGTCGTGGCCTTGGTACGAGGTATCGTCCTTCGCAGTTTCCAGAGGAGAAAGTAATGAGCGGTCAGAGAATCAAATTTAAACTGAAATGAAAAGAATCAATATGAAGCAATGCAGATTTTAAAACCAAAACGGTAAAGAGAATCCTGAGCCTAGTAGCGTTCACCGTAAAAGCTCTATGCCCCGGCGGGTTGAAAGAGAGTGACCTCATCAAAGAGGGGCAGCGCCATTTTATAAAGTGAAATGAAAAGCATATGAATGATAGCTTTCTAGGTTTTTATTTAAATTTTGTGAAATCAACGTACAATTTAGATAAACAAATTCAATGCAGTTTTATTCCGAAACCGAAATAGGCAAGGTCTGAATGTTCTTCTTCTGAGGTTCTGGATGCACGGAATATCTACCGGATGCGTAAAAATAAGTTAGGACATTGGGCAAGCTGTGGAATAAAAAATGCGTCATTGACATGCAAACCTAAAACGTTTATCTATCAGTCAAAGTCTGACTTCGATGTAAAAACTTTGTTTGGCAAAATCACTCAACAAGCAAAACTAAAATGTTTATCTGTCAGTCAAAAACTTACATGTGAACATTTTTGGGCAAAATATCTCAACATGCAAAACTAAAATGTTTATCTATCAGTCAAAGACCTTGATGTGAGATTTTTTGGCAAAAGAACTCAACTTTTAGAGTCAGAAATAAGAAAAATTCCATTCTAGTCCATGATTTACTTGCCATCTCTAAAGCAGACAATTCTATTGAATTTAATGTCAATGGCAGGTAAATCATGGACCAGAATCGAATGTGGAATACTCGTTCCTATGCAAAGCCTTTCTGTACGAGGCTTAAGCTCAACTTTCAAAACCTTCCTGGGGAAGCTCCAGATCTATTTCGTTATTCTATCAACATTTTACTAACATATTTTTGGAGTAATTTGTTTCCTTATTTTAGGGGCTAAAAATTAGCGTGATCTTGCCAAATAAAATCTTCACATCTAAGTTAGCCTTTGACTGAAAGATTACATTAAAATCAAAAACTTTTTCGGACGATCAAACTGGTTTATGCAAAAATTGTTTGTCCGAAAGTTTTTTGTCCGAAGTTCTTTTCCCGAAACTTTTCGGTCCGAACATTTTCGATTCTAATGTAAGAGTTTGATCTTCGATATCAACCATGTACTTTACATTCCAAAGCCCACCAAACGTTTCAGCTTTTTGTTTGACTCACTCGGTATTATTCTACAGGGTGTCCCAAAAAAATTGTGCCCTGTTTGTCTGAAGATTGCGAAAAAACGGCAAAAGATTCTCGCCAAACTTTTGCAGGATGGTGCTTTTCAGATGCTCAATTAAAGTTCGCTACCATCCCCATGAAAATCGGTCCAAAAATGATGGAGCTATGACTTTCAGAAGACGAAATTTTCCGGATCACTGAAACCAGCGGTTGCCCATTTTGTCTTACTATTTTGCAGCGATAAATAGCTGCATGGATTGAAAATGAAACAGCAGTCTCCCATGTCATAGCTCTCATGAAAATTCCGATAATCCTCGGAGAGTTCCACTATTTCTGACCTCACAGAAATTATTTCTTACCTCACGTGCAGAAACGTATCACTGCAAAATAGTAAGGCAAAATGGCCGACCGCTGGTTTCAGTCATCAGGCAAATTTGGTCTTCTGAAGGTCATAGCTCCATCATTTCTCAACGGATTTTTACGGGGATGGTAGCAAACTTTAATTGAATATCCGAAGAGCAACATCATGTAAAAATTTGGCGAGAATCTTTTTGCGCTTTGTCACGATCTTCAGGCAAACGGGGCACAATTTTTTTGGGACACCCTGTAGAAGCAAATTACCTCTTTGACTCTTCTTTCCATTTCGAACTTTGATATTCCATGAAATTCAGCGAGCTCATCCATAATATTTATATCAGGCTTTTCTTTCTGCATTCCAATAAAGAAAGAGTAAATATAGGGCGAGTAAAGATATGTATGAAGCAAACAACAAGGACAGTTTTTGTAACACAACAGCATCAGTTATTTGTTGATAGCGCATTTTAAAGCATCTCTCAATAAGTAAATCAAAACAAACGAAACCGCAAAGTTTTGCTGAAACGAGCATATTAAACTGCCGCATTGTGCGCGTGAAATATAGTTTTTAAGATAACTCACGAGTTTACAACGAAAGAAAAATGATAAATCAAAAGACAAATCTTGGAATTTGGCTTATTTGATTCAAAAGCCGAGCAGAAGGTATTTAGGGCTTAAAGGTAACAACTACCACTCAGCCCCTGAATCAAATAAACAAAATCCACAAGCCAGATCTTTAGATACATTCTTCTTCTTTCATAATAAACTAACGACTTCTCTTAACCCTAATCCTACCGGGGGGGTGTTTTCCACCCCCCTGTCGGTTTTTTGCAGAGCATGCTTTAACAACAAAAGCTATGACCCTCAAACTTTCTGACAATTACTAATTATCTATTAGCTACATTTTGACAATTAAATTTTTGAACAATAGGTGTCACGTGACAGGTGACACTACCATATTTGGAGCAAGGTATTGGAAAAATTAATGATTTTGATATTTTTACTCCCAGAATTAGTTCCAAATGTTGACTATTGTACTTCAAAAGAATCAGCAAACAATTAGCTTTCTTTTGTTGTCAATAACAATGGAAATTGCTGACGTCGGCATTCTTAAATGATGACGTCACTCGGGCCGCCATTTTGGGTCATTTTGGCAAATTTGGAAGTTTTTTCCAACAGATTTTGTTAAAAATGCATAGAATTGCGTTATGCAATGCTTTAAAAGCATTTTGAACCAATTATTATCAATTTTTGGCAGAAAAACACAGTTTTTAGTTATGACGTCATCAATTTTTGTCATTTTCTTCCAAAATAACAGTCTAAAAACACCTATATGCATCATATTTGAATGGGAAATGAATAATACGCCAAATAAGAATGGAAAAAGTCATTCAGATTACCTTTATTCCGTTTTTAGAACAAAT
>REGL01000352.1:49286-63459 GCA_004194395.1 Aurelia aurita complex sp. Pacific | reverse complement strand
AAAAAAAACTAAAACGCTATCCTTAATATATGCTTGTCATTTGACTTTGTGAATAAGCCATCTCTCTAATAAGCTCCACTCCCTTCAAACCCCTTTTGGATTCTCCGAAAGTAAACAAGCCTCCTGGGGGCTTGATAGAGCTTTCACGGTATATTTGTTCAAGAAATTCAACGAGTTCTTGTTGACAATCTTCTTGTTTACGACTTAGGATTTTGATGATGTCGCAGACGTTCGTTGAAATAAAAAAAAATACGTTCATTTAAGAATTAAAGCCAAGCATATAAAGTTCCTTTCAGTGTATCTGATGCGAAGAACGATGCAATAGCCAAGTACACAAGATTTTTAAAGATTTAGAACCTATGCTGCTTTAAAGGTGATCTGAAGTGAAAAATTTTATCGACGCAAATGATGAATACTGTTGACTGATAAGCACTTCTGTTTAAAATGTTTGATATCTTGTTTCATCTTTGAATTATCCACTAATTTGTACGATTGGCTGATGACGTAACTTTGTTTGCAAATAATAGAGAAAGTCTACAAGGTTGACTATGTTTCTAAAGGGAAATCTAATCAAAGAACTTTTCTTCAATTAAAAAAACGCCTTTCTAAACGTCATGCTAATTCACGAGACAATTTTTATTACATTTATTCATCTTAGCTCAATTTTTTTCTACAACTGCAACCTGTCAAAGATCAGCTACAGCTATATTTCCACATATTATCGCAGTAATGTATACACAAAATGTAATTCCTTATCATTCGACATTGCCGTTCATTTGCATCAATAAAAACTTTCACTTCAGGTCACCTTTAAAGGTGACCTGGAGCGAAAATTTTTATTAATGCAAATGGACGGCCCAGTCGAATTATGAAGGATCCTGTTTATATTTCTTTGATATCTCATTTCGTTTTCAAGTTATCCACTGATATTAAGTTGCAGCCGATGACGTCATTTTGTTTGCAAATTACTAGGATAACATATAGAAATATAACTGTATCTGATCTTTGAAAGGTTACAGTTGTAAGAAATATTTCAGCTGAGCTGAATAGATGTTATATAAATTGCCTCATGACTTCATATGATGTTTAGAAAGGCATGTTGATTGTGCAAAGTTTTTTAATTAAATTTCTCTTTGGAAACATGGCCAGCCTTGTATACTTTCTTTACATTTTGCAAACAAAATGACGTCATCAGCCAATCGTACAAAACAGTGGATAACTCGAAAATGAAACAAGGTATCAAAAAAATTTAAACGACATTCTTTATCATTCAACTGTGCTATTCATTTGCATCAATAAAAATTTTCGCTTCACACCACCTTTAAGTAAAGGTAAGAAGTCATATTATGCTGGCATGAAAAGGGAAGTCCTATTTTTTGGCCAGATGATATAATACGGTTTTATTTGCCATCAACAAACAGTCTCTCAGCATTAACACTTATCATCATTGCTACTGGCCGATCAAATGTTTTATTCAGCAATTTTAGCGAAATTTAAATCCTTGCAGGAAATTCTGATGAGATGTCATACTGTTTTGATGAAGTTGCATCGATCCAGTGGCGGCCACTTGGGGGGGGGCAGGGGGTGCGATCGCCCTCCAATGTTGACTAGAACAAAGATTTTTGTTTGAAAACAAGAGAAATAAACAATACTTTTTAAATGAAACAATAGCTTGCCCCCCCCCACCCAATATTTGGCAAAGTGTCCGCCACTGCATCGATCTCGAATTCACTAAGAAGTGAGAACCATCGGAGAACCCAAAGTTTATCAACTTACGTTATTGTCATCCAGAAGCATGTTTTCCTATGAGAGCGATGGAGAAAAACATTATACATAATTTAGAAGAAATTGATGTCGATAATGTCTTCGACGGTACTTATATGTTCCTTAACTTTCAAAATGAAAGAAGAAGAAGATCGGGATGAAAGTTTAGAAAACAAAACAGCCATACACAGGCGCTTTGAATGATTCTAACTTTGTTTGGTGATCAAGCATAACGTAAAAGGGGCTCCGTCGCCGAACAATAAACAAATCCGTAAACTCGCAAGTGTCACCAATTGCCCATTGTTCATCCATTGTTTTCTGCAGTTTGTTTGGTGGCTTCACCCAAGCCACCAAAAAGTGACTGTTAAATATCCACTTATATCTGAGCATCGTAAAAGATATGAATGTTTGGTTTGTTCCTTAGTGAAGTACAAGGATTAATGCCCAAACAGCAACTTTCATTTTGAAAAAAATATGAAAATCCTATGCGATATCGCCTTTCAAAAAACTGCAAAAATCATCGTTTTGTTTACATTTTGACGACGGAGCCCCCTTAAGACGAAAGAACTAAGCAATACGAAAGAACTCACTGGCTTTAGATCTCTGTGAGCCAAGCCTTTTTCGTGCATATATGCAACAGCAGATATAATTTGCCGAAAAAATCGCCTTGCCTCTGTTTCCTAAAAGATGAAAAAAAAAATAACTTCTCATAGCGAAGGCTGAAAAAAAATTACGACGGGAAATTAAAAAACTATATCATGCAGTGGGGATAATTTTTCAGCCCATCTTGTATTCGCAAACCACTATTATACCTTATCTTCTACTTCCCTTCTTGATCTCTGTTCTCTTATATTTCTCTCTCATTCCTCTTCTATTGCTCTCTCTATTTGTAAGTATACACACAATGCTTGTTAGTGTCTCTTTCATTTTTATTCGTTTATTACTTCTTTATCGTATCTGATCCATTTCTCTTCACTCGATTTCACTCTCAGTAAACTCTAAATCTATATCAAGCATATCGAACAATTGGTTTTTTGATTGAATAGCTTTCAGAAAAAACTTACTTGTTTTTTTTATGGTATTTTTTGTTTTGTTAGAACTTGCCCCAGACCGACAAGGTGTGAAAATGCATTGTTCTGAAAAAATGCGTTTGAATATAGCATTCGAGCTCGATTTCAGGAAAAACAACACATATCTTACTGCAATGTTGCATGGAAATTAGGAATTCATGCTAACTACGGAACGCTGCAGAACGAAAAGTTCTGAAATCCAAAAATTTACTTTTAGGCCAAAAAATGGGGATAGCAGTGGTAAAAAATAGCCACCGGCAAGAACAATAAAAAGAACCACTGTTTAAATTGGAGGTACTAACAAGACATCCATTCACACAAAAGCTGGTGAGCACAGCTTTGATAGCAAAAGACAAATACCCTCTGTTACAACTTGCTGTCACTTCTAGCCCCGGTTTCCCCTATAGTTTTAACTCCAGAACAATTACCAAATTGATTGTGGCAAACATATTTGTTGAGTATCTGTCATCGGTTCAGCCCAGGGTGCATGTAAATGTGACAGGAAAAGTAATATTCTGTGTTATATGCTTGTAAATAAATCGAAATCTCTTGGTGAAGGCAGCAGAGAAAGCACTAGAAATAAGATTTATCAGACTGCAACAAATGGCAAGGAGAATTCCTTACAGTTTTTAAGACTACCGGGTGTCCCCAGTTGGATTGGGTCCATCCACCACAGATAATTTAGCTTTAGGACCTGTACATATGGAGGCGAGCCAGCCCACCTACCGGGCTGGCCCGCTAAGTGAGCTAATTTCGCATTCTGTTCATAAGGCAAAATCTATCCCGCCTACTGGGCTGGAATTGGTCACGTGCCAACGTTGGTGGTATTGGTGCTTTGAGAGCGAAATATTGATCTTGAAAGTTCAAATTTGCCTCCACATCCAAACAAGCACTTTTCGCCTTTTGGCCTAAGCAAATTTCTGAAGCACGTCTAAATTTAAAACTAAAAATTAAAGAAAAACGAAAAACGGCAAAATTGGTAACTTCCAGCAAACTGAAGTATGAATTAACTTTCAATCAAATTTTACCAAGGCTATTGTCGATTCATTCCCTGTGTTTCAAGAAATTGCATCAGCCAAAATGTCAAAGTTCTGGTTTGGAGGTGACAGCAAATGTGAACTTTTAACACCAATATTTCAACACTCAAAGTACCAATTTCAATAAACGAGGTATCAGTGTTCAAATCAACTATCGAGGAACATTTTGAAACTGATTAGCCATTGGTTACAACTAAATTCTCACCGCTGGACCCCATTAAATCTGTGTAACTTTTTCTGGGACACCCGGTAGTCTGAGTGACTAACAAACAGCTCAATTATCAGAAATAGTCTGCAAATTCTATCATTATTAAACTTTTGAACGACCTGCTTCGTAATGAAATGTCATTGACAATATAAGAAGGAATGCAGGAAGTAATACATACACTTAGTTTTTCCTTTGCAACAATGTAGTCAAATAGTTCACCACCTGATAGATACTGTAAAACGAAACACAAATATTGTGAGTAATGTAATCTACAATTTTATTACCATGCCATGCACATAAGAGATTTAGCTTGGGCACAACTGAAGTTTGTTCTGTTGTTTTGTGCACCTGGCACAAAATCTTTCATCTGAACATTTCGTTGGTTAAATTTATCTGATTCGATCTGAAATTAGAATTGCTTCAGGGAATTTTAATCTGAAAAGAGCCTATAATTCTTGATTAAGATATGGAGAATGAGGCAGGCGACGGCAATCCTTTTAAACATCTTCATTTTTAATAAACATCTGCATAAAAATCACTCTGATTTGGACATCATTTCACTACAATTCTCATTTCATAACAAACAGATATATCCAAGATAGAATCCAAGCATGATCATTATTTAAGAATATGGCTGCAAACGGTAAAATCTAATACAGATCTGCTTCAAGTAAGAAAGTAACGTTGCTGCTCTGGCTTTCGTCCTCCTAGTTCTACGTCAGATATCAGTCCCTGATTCCAGCTGGAAGTTAGTTTGCTTTGCTTCACTTTTTCAAGTGAAAAGTTTTTTGAGATGCCAAATGAAGATGCATCTGGGTACCTAAGTTTTGGGATAAATGGGAGAAGGGTGAGGGATTTGGACAAATTAGAAAAGGAGGGGTGGGAATTGTTGCAGAGGGTGACAAAGTATGGAAATAGAGGAACGCCGTTTCTAGGAAATGTTTGCAAGATTTTTAGGCTGCAGGATACTTTTTGAAAGGACGCTAAAATTTATATTGCCGTCATTAAAACGCGGCAGAACATGAACCTGTCATAATTGCTGTCATAAAAAATAAATTGAATTGCTGAGTAACTTTGATTAAGCAGAATCTTGACCAAGAAACATGTATCAAGAATTTGAAAATGATTGGTCGTTGCTAGTAGTAGAATTCGTCAAGGTTAGCCCCATCATTGAGCTGTTCAGTTGCTTTTTGTGCCTGGTCTATAGTACTTTCTGTTTCAAGGAAGGAAGAAAGTGGCAACCAGATTTGTATGTGCACTATTGTTGCTCACCTACAGTTACTGTGTCTATTTTGAGCTACCCACCCAACAATCTTTCTTAAACTCGTTTCATGATATGTTGAGTTGAATTGTACCTCAAAGTTGTTGGTTTATGAATATGTTCAAGTTTATCAAGACGCTTTTGAACTATCTTCTACCCTTAACTTGCATTAACTACGCTGTACAATCCACTAACTCAATGTTAAGTAAAAAAAATTTGCAGTCTGAAGTTTGAACGAAATCTTTGACATTCGCAGGAAGAAAAATGTTGTCGGCCTCTGATGTTTGCACTACACCAATCAGAACTATAAGGTTCCTTCCTAGCACTCTGGCACTGGAAGCTTGGGACAAACACTTTGAAACAATGTCTTTCTCGTTAATAGACTTAAAGGGAATGTAAGCATATAAAAGGGCTCGAGCCACTTCCGGTCAAATGCTAGCCTATCAGATATCAGTATTTCGTGTTGACGTAGATCAGTTACCTAAATATGGTGCGGCACGTGTCACAGCCTATTGTATCCGCACGGCTATTTTCACGGATATTTTCATATATATACAGGGTGTCCCAAAAAAATTTGCCCCGTTTGTCCGAAGATTGCGACAAAACGGCAAAAGATTGTTTTTGCATGATGGTGCTCTTCATATGTTCAATTAAAGTTTGCCACCATCCCCGTAAAAATCCGTTGAAAATGATGGAGCTACGACCTTCAGAAGACCAAATTTGCCTGACGATTGAAACCAGCAGTCAGCCATTTTGCCTTACTATTTTGCAGTGATAAGTATCTTCACGCGGGGTAAGAAATAATTTCTGTGAGGTCAGACATAGTGGAACTCTCCGAGAATTATCGGAATTTTCACGAGAGGTATGACATTGGAGGCTGCTGTTTCATTTTCATTCCATAGAGCTATTTATCGCTGCAAAATAATAAGACAAAATGGCCGACCGCTGGTTTCAGTGATCGGGCAAATTTGGTCTCCTGAAGGTCATAGCTCCATCATTTTTCAACGGATTTTTATGGGGATGGTTGCAAACTTTAATTGAACATCTGAAGAGCACCATCATGCAAAAAATTTGGCGAGAATCTTTTGCCGTTTTGTCGCAATCTTCAGACAAACGGGGCACAATTTTTTGGGACACCCTGTATGCTAAGATTCCCTTTAAATAAACCAAATATTTGAACTTTTACAACAACTCTCTTTCTCGACAGAAACTAAAATAAAGTACCTCCATGACCATGAATATGTCATCCTCAGTTTCAACGACTTGATATAATTGAGAGATGTGCTGATGACTCAGTTTTCTCATTGCATTGATTTCTCTGTATGCTCGATGTAAATCACCCTGAAACAAAACAAAAATTATCTTAGGCCCCGATTACACGATGCCGGTAGGATCTGAAAAAGGCAAAAATTTACGCCGCCTTTGAAAATGTGCCTCCGTCTACGCGATGCCGGTAGGATCTGAAAACGGCATAAAAAGTGCCGTTTTGAAGCTGATTCCTTAGACAATAGCAACTGACGCCAACAATCTAAATCAAGATTGATAAACCAACGAGAACAGTACGGAAATTAGGAAACATGAACACTTTTAGCGTTGAGACGAAAGTGGCATGGAATTCTACTGGCAGAATACGTCTACACGATGCCGGTAGCATTTAAAAACGGCAGATTTACAATTTTACCGTTTTGCTAACCGACAAAAAATTCTGCCGGCAGACTTTGGAAATTCTACCGTAGACTGCTAATACCTGCCTGTACCAGTAGCAATAAATGTAAAAAGCAAGCAAGGGGTGGTAGAAATATTCAGATCTACGGTATTATTACCGATTTTTGCATGTTAACTCCCTCATGATATAATATTCATCATTAGAACACTGTGGAATCCGATTTATATGTAGTATCCTGATTTGACGATGCTTAGCTATGCTAGAGACTTCGAAGTTAGAGACTAGAGAGAGGCTAGAGACTTGAGTCTTACCATTTTCTTTAAATGATCTTTGCTCATAATCTTGATTGCAACCTGCAAGGTAAAAAAAGGAAGTTGCAAGATGGTGAGAAGTTCAAGGATCAAGCAACAAAAAATCTAAGGTACTACTCACAGTACTTCTGAAGAGTCTTCATACACTAAAGTATGTACAGGGTGTCCCAAAAAAATTGTTCGACGTTTGATTAAATGTTAAAAAATAACGAAATACTGAACGGGCTCCATGGTAAAACAACCATATTGCTGAGATTTCAAATTAATTTTAGACACCAGTAGCTAGCAAATCCGTTAAATATTCATGCAGCTACAAGCTTTCGAAGTTCAAGTTTGTGCGAAAGCTGAAAACAGACGCCCCTAAATTGCATATTTTGTGAAAATAGAATCTTGTTTATTCAAAACAAATCAAATGGAATTTCAAAAGCACTTTCGATAAACTAGCTTTTTGTAACATTTAATCAAGGTTATGGATGCTTGGAGGAATCCTGTTCAGCACAATTTGGAATTGCCCCGTCTCTCATTGATTAAGTTTTCCTTCCATGTTTTTAGATACTTGCATTCTTAAGTAAATTTTGGCACGGAAACAAGAATTAAATAACTTTGGAATCCCTATTTGGTTTGCTCTGATATCGACGAGAGGAAAAACATTGGACAGTCTCCTTTTACCTCGATTTTATGACGTCTTTTTGGAAAACAAGTCAGTTAGGGGTGTCTGGTTTCAGCTTTCGCACAAATTTGAATTTCAAAAGCTTGTAACTCCGTTAATTCTTAGCGGATTTGCAAGATTCTGGCGTCTAAATTAATTCAAAATCTTAGGAACAGGGTTACAAAAGCAGGAGCCTGTGCATTTTATAGTTATTTTTGACAATTAATCAAACGTCGAACAATTTTTCTGGGACACCCTGTATGAAGCTTCATAAGCTACATCATAACTGGCTAGTCTCTGAAATCAAATGCTATTGTAAATGCTTTGCATCACAGTTTAGTTGAAAGGCTTAGCTATCTTTTGAGATGCTGCATTGTAATTTCAAGCAATGACAACCATCCGAAAAACCAGATTCAAAGAAAATTTCGAATCTCGGATTCCTCATTTTGAGTGAAATAATCGGCATAATTTTCCAGTCAACATTTCATGAATACTCAACGTAGCGATGGATTTGAAGTCGTCTGGGAAATTCTTTGCTTGCAAACTGATTGACCTCTGTTCCTCATTCAAATTTTGTGCTTCAAAGCAAATTTGGAATTCAGATTTTTTCACATGTTCCAAAACATGGTCTGGAAAACGAGGGAATAGTCCGAGACGTGAATGAATGTCCTTATTTTTGAAACTGTTTCTTTCGGACGGTAGGCATAACTTAAACTAACCAAGCAACATCTCAAAGGATGGCTGAGCCTTTCAGCTACATACTGATAACTTGTTTGTGTTCATAACTCTCGCTTTCAGAGAACTATGTGCAATCTAGCTTGTGAAGTTTTTTGGGTCACCTACATGACATTTTCAAAGGAACATGGCATAAAACATTATCCACGTATGTGTCAAAAGCATCAAATACAGGGTAAAATTAGAATACCCAGATTCCTGCCTCATGGGACTTTTATCTCTGTTGATTCTCTTAACCAAGACTTTCCTTATACAACAGAAGTTCTGTGTTCAAATAAGACTATCAGAAAAATAAAAGCTTTTGCTACTACTACCCATAGCTACTGCAGCTGTCAAGAACATACAGTATAGCATTGTGTGTTGTGCAGTTCCTACACTCTGAAGCATCTGCCTTTCTCCTAGCAGCCTGGCAAAAATATCTTGAATAAAAGCCTGGGTTCAGGGCAAAGTTTTTGATGGGCAACCGTGTCAAATTCCCCAGCACCTGGCACCAGGGAGTACAGTAAAAACCCGCATATAAGAACCTTGCATTTTGAAATCACCCTGTTTAGGTTCTTATGCATATGATACTATTCTTGAAAACAGGATGCAAGGTTCTTAGATAGTTTCTTATCAAAAGAATTAATTACAGATCTTTGGGAATTTAGGCCAAATATAAGAAAACAAGTTTTTCACATACACACTATCATGACACAATCTTATATAGAACAACCTTATCTACCAAGCCTTATCTGTATCAAATCCATTCATACAAGGAATTTTTACACAGGCTTTGTATCTACTTAAGTATTTGGCTAAATTTCTTTGAAAAATCTTATCACATATTACCAACCAGTAGTTTACATGTAACTTTTTTTAAATAAGAACCTTCCTTGAATTTCAGGATGAATAGGTTCTTCTGTAATGTGGTGAAATTAGAACATTTTAGGCCTTAGGTTCTTATAAGTGGGTGGTTCTTATGCCGGTTTTTACTGTATTAACTAGCTTGTTATTTTTTAGGTTGGTGCAAAGCTTCTTGGCCACAAGTGAAATTAACTTTGATGAGCACCACTACCTGAGATATTATTGAGTACCATCCCCACCCTAGGGAAGAATCCTCCAGCCTCAGGCATCGCTAAAGTGCGCGAGCGTGCGAGCGCTGCTCGCAGGCACATTTTTAAATCCAGCGAATATCTGCAGGCACATTTATTTAGAAAAATGATCTTTTCTAAAGTTTGTAACGATCAATTGGTAGGAATTGGGTAACAAGATATTGCATTAAAATGATTTGAAAGGCTAAGAATAATGAAACCATAATTGATTTGGACATTGAGTTCTGCCATACTTTGCTGTTTTTGATTGCTGTGTATCTGCATGTGTGAATAGGACCTGGGAGTGCGTTTGATCTCGCCTAAAGCCGGATTTGGTGCTTTACAGTTTGCGTTACATAATGCGTACTTTAAACATCTCACATCCAGTTAGATTTGTCTATAGTTAAATGAGCCATCAGTTAGACCCGTCACTAGCGACGATAATTTCCGAGAGTTTTTGAGACGTCTAGAGAAGCATATTGCAGTTAACAACCCAAATATTGAACATGCGGACAGTGTCATTGATAAAAGTATGAAGCAATATTGGAAGGAATCTGGGAAAGGGAATAAAACTAACTGGCATTTCGCATGTCGCTTTGATAAAGTGAAGGACTTTACTGCATTCAAAATTTTAGAGCGAATGAAAAAGTCACAAATAGATCTGATTCGAATTCAGCTCTGTAACCAAACCATAATTAATGGAAAATTTGTGATTTGAAGGAAACCTCCATTGTGTACCAGATGAGTTTCATTGTTTTAAAGCAAAGAAACAACTGTATACTGTGTCAATGATTGTTGAAATGGAAGTATTCCTAAACAAAGGCAAAGTTTCATATATCTTACAAACAAATAACAGTATAAATAATCGAGCTTTGAACAGAGTTTTATTTTGTACGACGTTTTGGGCTTAAACCCATTATCAAGTGATTATCAAGTGGTTTAAGCCCGAAACGTCGTACAAAATAAAACTCTGTTCAAAGCTCGATTATTTATACTGTTATTTGTTTGTATTTAATGAAACATCGTGCAACACGCGTACAAGAAGTTTGTTTTTTCATATATCTTGTCTATCATAAACGTTTATTGCATAAGGCACCATCCAACTTTTAGAACCAAAATTTCCCTCGCTTTATCAAAGTTTGCTTCATGTGATGCACAGAAAGAATTGAAATCCTAGATGATATACGTTGAAAAAATTTTGCAGGCACATTTTTGTGGCAATTTTGCGCTTGCAGGCACAAAAAACCTTTGGTGAGGTCTGTCCAGCCTAGGCACAAATTTTTTCACAGGTACACAGCTGAAAAACTCTTCTAACAGGGAAACATGACTTTCCCTTCTAAAAATGTCTAAATCTTGTGACTGTTGACATGATTGTACAAACTTCACAGCATACATTTTGAAAAATAAAGATTGAAACATCTTAATGTAACAAATGCGACATACCTTTTCACCAGTAGGAATGTGTTCTGCAAGTTGGACTCTTGCAAATCCACCTACATAAATAAGCATTGAACTCAGACAATTGAAAAAGAAAAAGAATTAAACAAATTTACCATCATTATCTAGATCATTTCTGTGTTAAATTTTGGCTGCATTCTAAATGTCTCCAAGGAGATACATGCTGACCAGACTTCACAAACAGTTAAAAACCCATCTACCATTCAATAAACTTTAGAAATTTCCCCACCCCTAGGGATTACCTTCCCCCTCCTGCAAAGGAATATCATTGATGTCAAAATTGCCTTTTCAATATATGTGTATTCATAAGAAACTTGGATGAGCTGTCACTGTGGATGAAGACTGAGGGGGACGAGCGGAGTACTACAGTCATAGCAGATTCAAAATAGAATTGTATCTTAATTGAATTCCTTTCTTTGCATGAAAAATCCTTGAATATCCTAACGCAATCCAGTTGTAAAGCTATACTGTATTGATGTTCTGCCTGATGGAACTGACCACGGGCGGTAGGAAACACTGAATTTAGAACAAGCTTTACGGTTGATACATAGAGTTATTCCTATCCTAATATATAATTCCATTCATGATATATCAACTCATTTTCCTTCTGTATCTACCTATCCTGCGAAGGCGCCATTTTAATCCGATTGACATGACTTCAAGGGCCCTAGCGCAATTATGCCACTCAAACAGGTTTCATTTTGCCACAAAATTTTTTATCACAAGGTTTTATCACCTGACTGACTTGCAGTGGCGTAAACAGGCCTTCTTGGCAAGGCCTTCACCGATTTTGTCCATTGGAGAGGCAATAACTATGCCAAATGTGGAGATATTTTAACCGGCATCCAAACTTTGGTACCCAAACATCTGGAGTATACGTTTGTTATATACAAGAAACTTTGACTAGCACTTAGTACTGAAAGTTTCTTAACTTCAGTAGTACAAGTTTCTTAATTAGTTTCTTAGTTGTGGGGTCTAAAATTACGTTATTGTTCAAAGTTGGGCCTTCTTATCAACTATAAGGGCTTGTATTTAGCATTGATATTGTCACCACGAATAAGCCATGCACATTGAGGCAAAATTTACCAATCTTTTGAATGCCGCGCAAACTGTAATCTCCTGACTCTTATTCCAGAAATAAAATTTTGGAGTTTCTTAATTGTTCTTGAAGGTAGTACTAGAGTTCCTTAAATTTTTGGTCATTGTAGTACTAGTTTCTTATAAACCAGTTTCTTATAAAAAACAACATATCGATCTCTTTGAAAGAATCAGGAAATTTCAAGAGGCTTTTATCCTGGTTGCATTTTATGAAGGTAGGGAAAATTTGGAAAATCTTCATGGGTTTCATTCGTCTTCTTCAATTATTCACCGTCTGATTGGTCTGTGAAAATAAGACTTTGGAGGTTACAGCTACTTATGGGCCATGAGCAAAAATCGGCAGAAATATTTGATTCCTATCTATGCTGTCTTTCAGTTAAAGGTATTGAGTCCATTCAAATAGCTCAAGCGTGCTATTTATGCGGACTCAATGCCTTTAAGTTTTGCTTCCTAGACTTATTTCCAACCTTTTTTTCATAATTTATACTCCAGATAAAAAAGATGTTTTGTTAATAACAACACACATGACACATGCATATGCAACCACATGCGCATGTGGTTGCCATTTTCAGAGCCCCACCCTGATTGACTGTAGTTTCTTATCTACAAAAACGTTTTGAAAGGAACAAAACACCTTGTAACCAAAGGAATGAACTTTTTCTGGAGTGTAGAGTAATCACATCACACCTCCAGACAAAAGGCATTACCCGGTGAAGACACTGGAGTGGAGTTTCAAAATCCCCTCCCTCACTGCTCGTGTCTGTGTTGCGTGTGTGCACTGACTGAAGATTCAAGAAGCATTACCTTCACCGAGTTTCTTGTTCTTATCTTCATAATTGAGTGCAATTTCTTCAGGCAGGATGATTGAACTCGTTGAATCCCAAGTCCCAGGCATTCTTTCCAACAACGAAGTGGCCTAATAGCCTAAATTTGGTTCTTCATGGAAAAACTAATTCTTCTTTCTTCACAAAGCAAAGCAAATAGTAGCGCAGTGATATCTGTAATGTGATATCTTTCTTTGAGCAAATAAACAGGAATGTTTGGAGAAAGTAAGCTTGTTTCCGTTTGCATGAGAAATATGAAATGAGAAAACCGTTTGAATTGAAATCTTGGCGCGATCCACCTGGCCTAAATCTTTCAACCAATCAGAACAAAGGATTCATCTTAAGGTGGTAGCTTCTCCACTGTACTTGCTCCTAATATGATCAGGCACGCGCATTGGCACTTGCCCATTGTTCATAACACCAGTTCACCACCAGGGCAACCAAAAGGGCAACCAGAAGGGTTTATCTATTAACCCCCGAAGGAGTACTTGGCCAGGGAGGCGACGGGTGGATTCTGGATTGGGTGTGTGGAAAAGCCTGTGGAAATCCCATATAAAAATTGTGCCAGAAAGAATTATTGAATTGCCCGCCCCATAATAAAGGTTTGCCAGAAGTCATTATGATTGCATTTTTGTTTATGTGTTTATGACACGCTTTCCCATGAGTTTTTTTTAACTAAAAATACCATGCCCAATGATTTTATCGTAAAAAGAGCCGCACATCCTGTCAGGTCCAGTGTTGGAATACCTCTCTTCCAATATGCCCGTAAAAGTGTCCAAAAATATTTTCAAAATCCATTGAAACATTGGGACACAGAAAAAAGGAAAACTATACATTCCTGATTTGGTCCGAGGGGCAAATCACTGATTTTTTTTTCGTACACCTTCCTTAAAATCACAAAAAAAATCACAAACAAAAATCACAAAAATCACAAAATCACCATACAAAAATCACAAAAATCACAAAATCATAGAAAAATCACAAGAAAAAATCACAAAAAAATCACTAAAATCACAAAAAAA
>REGL01000352.1:25680-43478 GCA_004194395.1 Aurelia aurita complex sp. Pacific | reverse complement strand
GGGTTTGGTGTCAATATGTGACCAAAATTCTGGGATTGGGTCAAAACAGAAATGCGGGCGGCGCACACCCGTTTAAATTTTTAAGTGGAAGTACCCCCCCCCCCCCCCGGAGTATAACGGGTATCAAGATTTTGTTTTTGGTCCTCAGTGTCGACTCTTAGTGGCACTTAAAGTTTTCAAGGTTACGATGGTGATAATCAAACCGATTCCAAAACCAATGCCAAACAATGACAACATGCGAGAACTTCTTGAAGCACTCTTAGCAGCGGCCAGATCCCCACGACGAACAGCGTTATCAACCTGTAGACGTACATAAAATTTGAAACTAAAGAAAGCGGCCAATTAATTGTTATATCTGGTCAACTTTACTGTATAGTGCAGAAACATGGACCTTAAAGGCATAGTCTGTCACACATCTGATTGGCTGCAATAAATTCAGAGCTCAAAACGAGGGGTGTCTTTGTGAGAATCTGTACATTTGAAACAAAGGAGGGCTGATCGTTAGCACTTTGTACGGCCGTGGAAAGTCAGTAGGATTAGCAGACATTCAGGTGTTCTATTCTTCGTATTGTCTTTATCACCCAATCAGATGCATGACAGACTGCCTTTAACAAGAGAAATGATTGGACAAACTGAAATCTTTGAAATGTTGATACACAGAAGAATTGAAAAATATCAAACACAGAACACAGAAAAAATGAATATGTACAGCATTACAAAAGATAAAGATCGCTGATAACTACCATAGCAGAGAAAATGTGCTTACTTTGGACACCGATAAGAAGAGCTCAGCGAGAGGGGGGCTTGGTAGTTCAAGGTGACGTACCCGTTGCAAAAAATGCTGTAAAACCCTGAACCCTTAGCGGTAGTAGCTTTTACCCTAAGCGGTAGTAACTTGTAGCCTAAGCGGTAGTAACTTTTTCCGTAAGCAGCAATAACAAAAGGTTAATTGTTCCAGAAACAATAGTGCTATTGTATAGCAGATATGAGCTAGAAAAAGAATTTCATTTACTTTTATTTACTTTGAAATAGTAGCACATTAAGAATCAATCAAATATCCGATATCACAATCAGAACAGAAAAGTACGCAATAAAAATACGTTCATCAATCAATAGTACAACACTCCTACCCAACAACCCTTGAAACTTAGTGATCCTTCTGAACTTTCCCATTTCAGACATTTCATGTTTATTGCTAGTTCCTTTACTAAGCTAAAAAGAGGGCAAGATTTCAAATGTTGACATTCTAGGACGGATTGAGCTAGAAATGTCTGCAGATTCCTCCGATTAGCTAGAGTTAAAAGTGTGCCACCAGGCTCATAAAATATCCTACAAATTGTTAAGACAAGAATGCATTCCATTAAAATGCGCACCTTTCTCATTTATTTGAAGACTTTGCATCAGCATATCGATTTGTAAATTCGCTAACTAAAATAATCAAACGAGTGCTGGAATCTTAGTTGGACGAAAATTGCCACAGAATCCTTACTAACAAAAATTCGATTCATCAAACTTTGTTAAAACTTGATAAACTAATCATATCAATTTTCACAACCCTAAGCGGTAGTAAATCTTTAATTTTTTCTACCCTCAGAGGTAGTAAATAGCAAAAATCAAGACCCTAAACTTTGCAACGGTTACGTCACCTTGAACTACCAAGGCCCCCCTGGGAAGAAGAGACGGGCTGTTCGAATGGGAAAAGAGGGAGAGGCAGACCAACAGCAACGTGGTTTGATAACATTAAAGATTGGACTGGAATGAACTATGCAGAGGCCACAAGAACTGCACAGCAAAGGGAGTACTAGGCACCCATGACAGGCAACCTGCTGAGAGTAGAAGGCACCTGACGACGAGAAGCAGTCTACATACTGACGATGAGAAGTCAACGAATAGCTTTTCGACCGTTATTCAAAAATAGTCTGCACTAAAAGTGGATTCAGCTATTTCACTGTTTTGAATATTTCAATAGAAAGGATTCTTTGGAAGCCATGAGCATCGCGTATTAACTAACTGGAAAAGCAAAATGTTATATGAATGGCGTACTGTACACAAGTTTCCATACGCACCTCACTTGACATCCTGATAGCTTGAAGACCAAACGGCCAACAGAAAAAGAGGCAAGTGATCCAAGCCAGAAACTTGTAATTGTTAGGCACCGGCGTCACTAAAGGAGCAGTAAATTCTCCGGGCTGAGACACAACAGTTGACTGCATGGTTTGGTCCTACAAAAATAACATTGATGATCAGCACATGTAAATGTGTTGCCCTCTGAATGAAAAGATCAATTTTATGACTTGACAAATCTTACCCGAAAATTCAGATGATAGGCGATAAATTTACGTTTGGAAATGTTTTTGGATGTTGCAACATGGCAACTTATCTTGATTGTTATCGTTCAAGGGTGGTAGGGAAATGTAGAGAGTGGTGTTAAGTCTACACGGGAAAAGCAGTTACAGGAAGTGCTGAAAAGCTGCAAACGACAAAGTGCCCCATAAGTACTGTGCTTGTTCTTCTGTGTCCCAAGAGTACTGAAGCCTACCCCCCCCCTCATCCCCACATAATGGCATAAGATATACCCAAAAATGGAGTCCCGGACCCTTTCCGAGGCAATCTGGTTCCTGATTAATGGCCAAAGAATGTCAAGAGAGCTGGCTGCTTCAAAAGCAAGCAGCATGTCCTTTGCCTACCGTTGAATTATGTGGAGGGCGATAGCATAGGTTCCAAATCTTTTTCTCAGAGTAAAAAGGTGGGTGTAAAATTCTATGACCTATTTCTTCTGATTGAATGGCTTGAAAGAAACTTGAGATACTTATCTATAATTCTACCGTTGGACTTTTCAGAAATTTTTAATATTTTTCGAAATTACATCGTATCCTACATTTTAAATCATTTGAGGGTGTGACGTCATCAAATTTTTAAATCATAAACCCGATATGTGACAGACTTTTGCTTGATACCATATTGTAGGCATTCATAAACTATGTTTTCTTCGAAATTATTTCATTTTGCTTCAGACAGTTTAGAAATTACGATGGTTTTAAGTTTTTTGAAAATTTTTTTTGAATTCTTGAAAAAGGAGAAAAACACTCTTTATTCTGAAAATGTTGAAGATTTCAGAAAATTCCAACGGTAGAATTATAGAGAAATAGCTAAAGTTTCTTTGAAGTCATTCAGTTCAAAGAAATAGGTCGCTGAATTTTACACCAGCATTTTCAAAGATCTGGAACCTATGCTGAGGGCGATGTGCAAATCATTAAAAATCGAGAAATTTTCCTGAGATTTTTTCACAGATTAAATAGGTTTTTTAATGTTTCTGAAAGTCTTAGAAGATTTTCAAGAATTGACGAGATTTTTGAGATTTTCCGAAAGTTGTCAAAAGATCTTTTGAAAATTTGCATCATTTGTTGGGGGAGACTTGCTACTTTAAAATTCTTTCAGAGAGCATAGAGAAAATCTTTGCTGGATTCACTCGAAGCTTACGGATACTTTGAGCACTTTGAGGCTCCACAGACAACGATACTTTTCAACTTCTTCTATTCAACTTCTTCTTCTTCTTCATGGAAATAAAAATGTTCTCTTGGATTGGAAACCAACAAATCAATCAATGTAACAATGAACTTTTCAACAATGAAGATTTCAAAGATTCCCGAGATTTTTGGGCTTCTCGCAGAACTTTCAGGGTTTTCTACGAACGTGTAAGGCCTTTTTGGAATTACTTATCCGCCAGCATCAGGTGTCTAAAAATGATTGTATTTTGTTTGTAAGGCTGCTGTGGAGGAGCCACAATGTAAATTTTCATGTTTTGGTACTTTGGAATTGAGAAGACTTCTAGACTAAGTCGTGAAGCCTGCTTTAGTGGATCTGACGTGTAATCGCTCTGATATGGGGACAAGGAAGTTGAAATTTGAGGATGACAATGTGTTCAAAATCTGAGCATTCTACGTGCACCCGAACTGTTGAAAACCACGTGATATTGATGATTGATGCCAAATCAGGACAAGCCTAGTTCTCTTAATTTCAGAATAGGAGAAAAATAATTAAGTTTAACTAAAGCTGTGAAAATATTTGCACTTTCGTCAGAAGTGATATTGTGTAAAACAAGATTTAGAAAGCATTACTTGTGCCCATGGTAAGATCTAAGATCTACGTGCCGAAGAAAATAAAATGTCGATGATCAAATGCTGTTCATTGATACAGATTCTCAAGTACTTAATGGCATCTGACTTTTTTACTGTTTAGCTTGGTTTTTGGTACAGTAAAACCAGCATAAAATAAACTGCAGAACGTCCGGGCTGATGTTTGGCCAATTAATCATTTTCTTTTTTAGGGAAGAAGAAACTTTCGCGTTTTTTCGCTTTTTGACCAAAATTTGGGATAGTTTCTTCTTCAAAAGTTCCTCTAATGTTAAAATGGCAGAAGTTAATTCCTGAATTTCCTGAAGTATAGATTCAAATATCTATATTGATATTTTCTAAAGCAAATTTTGTTGCACAAAAAGCTCAAGCACCGTTGAACCGATCCTCGCGGAAATTTCCAAATATCTTCATCATCCATGTAGCTAACGCAATAAAGATTTCATTTTCTCAAATTCTCCTCCAACATGGACTTGCTACAAGTCTCTCTTGTAACAAGTCCACCTCCAACGCAGAAGTAAGGGGCCGATTCGGTGATATCAAAGGATCCATAGTAGGCTTGAATTAGCTCTTAGTTATAGCTATTGTATCTATATGTATATATGTCTTGTATGTACGTATATGTATGTCTTGTATGTATATATATATATATATGTAGGCCTACTTTAAATAAATTGATAATAATAATAATAATCCACGGAATCCCCTTGCCCCTGCTTCTATGTNTCCATGTAGCTAACGCAATAAAGATTTCAGTTTCTCAAATTCTCCTCCAACATGGACTTGCTACAAGTCTCTCTTGTAACAAGTCCACCTCCAACGCAGAAGTAAGGGGCCGATTCGGTGATATCAAAGGATCCATAGTAGGCTTGAATTAGCTCTTAGTTATAGCTATTGTATCTATATGTATATATGTCTTGTATGTACGTATATGTATGTCTTGTATGTATATATATATATATATGTAGGCCTACTTTAAATAAATTGATAATAATAATAATAATCCACGGAATCCCCTTGCCCCTGCTTCTATGTGCAAGGGAATGATCTTCAGACATATCATCAGTACATTGGAGCTGTGTCTAGCCTGCGTGCATATAATAGACTCAGCTCCTCGAAAGTTGAGTTGAGTCTGCACGCAGGCTATGCTTTGTCTTACTCCCGCTTTCTGTTTTAGAAAAGGCTAGGAGGAGAAGGCAAAGTTAGTCGTCTTCTTGTTCCAGTTAAAATATCGTTGGCTCGAGAAGAGAGACAGAGAACAAGGAGAGTTTTCATGGGGGCTTCGAATGAGAAAAGGAGATCATCCTTAGCAGCAAGGAACTAAAAATCAAAGGCTCCTATGGTTCCACTGCTCCGAACTATACGCCTTGAATTACGAAGCAGAAAGCTTTGGACATGGATAGACTCATCACATAAGCCTCACCATCGCTCATAGAATTGGATGGTTATCGGTAGAACTAAAAAACCAGATTACAAACATCGAATGAATTCAAGAAATCATGTCATAAGTCAAGACCAAGGCTGTTGAAGGCCAAAAAAGAGTCCGAGCTGGAAAGATCAGGAATTTGTTCCCTACCAAGGAAGGCTTCAGGGAGGGGGGAGGGGCTTAAAAACAGCGCAAATTTATTCTCAGGGGCATTCTTGTACTGTCTCAGTTTAAAATTTCAGTCAGGTAATTACTACAGTAGAGCATCTGTCGCTTGTGTTTATTTGTTGTATCATACAACAAATAAACACAAGCGACACTTACATAGCTTGTTGGTGGATATAATTGATACTTTTGTCCTGCCGTAGANTTTCCAAATATCTTCATCATCCATGAAGCTAACGCAATAAAGATTTCGTTTTCTCAAATTCTCCTCCAACATGGACTTGCTACAAGTCTCTCTTGTAACAAGTCCACCTCCAACGCAGAGTAAGGGGCCGATTCGGTGATATCAAAGGATCCATAGTAGGCTTGAATTAGCTCTTAGTTATAGCTATTGTATCTATATGTATATATGTCTTGTATGTATGTATATGTATGTCTTGTATGTATATATATATATATATATGTAGGCCTACTTTAAATAAATTGATAATAATAATAATAATCCACGGAATCCCCTTGCCCCTGCTTCTATGTGCAAGGGAATGATCTTCAGACATATCATCAGTACATTGGAGCTGTGTCTAGCCTGCGTGCATATAATAGACTCAGCTCCTCGAAAGTTGAGTTGAGTCTGCACGCAGGCTAAGCTTTATCTTACTCCCGCTTTCTGTTTTAGAAAAGGCTAGGAGGAGAAGGCAGAGTTAGTCGTCTTCTTGTTCCAGTTAAAATATCGTTGGCTCGAGAAGAGAGACAGAGAACAAGGAGAGTTTTCATGGGGGCTTCGAATGAGAAAAGGAGATCATCCTTAGCAGCAAGGAACTAAAAATCAAAGGCTCCTATGGTTCCACTGCTCCGAACTATACGCCTTGAATTACGAAGCAGCCGTCATATCCTAGCCTGCGCGCAGACCCAATATTGGGTCTGCGCGCAGGCTATCATATCCTGTTTGTGTGATTTTGAAAACCACATTGTCTTCCGTTGTTACGGAATTAAAGGACATGGATAGACTCATCACATAAGCCTCAACATCGCTCATAGAATTGGATGGTTATCGGTAGAACTAAAAAACCAGATTACAAACATCGAATGAATTCAAGAAATCATGTCATAAGTCAAGACCAAGGCTGTTGGAGGCCAAAAACGAGTCCGAGCTGGAAAGATTAGGAATTTGTTCACTACCAAGAAAGGTTTCAGGGGGGGGGGGCTTAAAAACAGCGCAAATTTATTCTCAGGGGCATTCTTGTACTGTCTCAGTTTAAAATTTCAGTCAGGTAATTACTACAGTAGAGCATCTGTCGCTTGTGTTTATTTGTTGTATCATACAACAAATAAACACAAGCGACACTTACATAGCTTGTTGGTGGATATAACTGATACTGTTGTCCTGCCGTAGAATAAGAAGGTGGGGCTCCACAATCAGTTGGATCTGACTGAAAACCAGCATTCGATTGAGGATGTGATGTGGGCGGTGGTTGATGTGGAGGATAGCCTTGCTGTGGAGGATAGCCTTGCTGTGGAGGGTATCCATCTAAAAAAGAAAGGTTTGGCAGTAAATTTTTTGTAGGTTCCCAAAAAAGTACTCCCGTTTGAAAAATCACCAAAATTTGATTACACGGCCGATCTTCAAATTTCTATTTTTTGTCTAGTAGATCAAGAACCAAAATATTTTCCAAGACATAACTGATCTTGTAATTGGTTTAAAATGAGCAAATTTAGTCCTTTTTAGGGCCACCTGGTTCTGAATCATACTGCAAAAAAGCACTGATGATTGCCAAATCAATTTCTTTGTGCATATAAAACATCTAGTTTGGTCATATATGACAGAAATAAATGCACTCTATCATTGGAGACTTAAATGATGATAAAAATCTGAAAATTTTGACTTTTAGGCAAGATTGAATATTCTGCTTAAAGAGTATAGCTCAAAATAAGGTTTTTCAACGTGTAAATTTTCTACCTTGCTGTATCAAAAGCAAACATTTTGTCATCTGCGAATATTTTTGGGTTTTTGACAAAGCAATTCAAAAAGAAAATTTTATCAAAGGTTTGATAATCAAATTTTGGTGACTTTTTAAACAGGAATACTTTTTTGGGATACTCGGTATTTGCCAAACAACAAAGTACAGGCCTTGCTCATATAATTCTCAAGACTTCTTTATGTGTATTCTGATAAGAATTCTTGAGTGGTATGTTAGCCTTCCCATCAACACGGGAATTACCGAATGACCAAAAATAATTTTCTTGCCATTTTATTTACCAACTTCTTGTCTCCTTGACTCCTTTCATTTGTGGCAATTTGCTGATTGATTTGCAGAGGCGCCGGAAGCTTCATGATGCGGCAGGGGCAGGAATCGCAGAAGGGGCACCTTGGGGTTTCAAAGTTTACGCTTGAAAATAATTGGGAATCATCGTTTAGGATATTGTGCTAAACATCTATTCCGACAGGGGCGTCGCCAGCCCAAAAAGCTGGGGTAGAAAGACACGAGGGGGCCTGGGGACAAAGCCCCCAGAAAAATTATCTTGACCACGCCCTTCAGACTCTCGGAAAACGTGGGAAACGCCCTTCAGACACTCGGCAAACGTGGGAATGCCCTATTTATCATTTTGATCTATTTCGATATTTCCGGAAAATCGACCATCTCAAGTAGTACTTTTCACAACAACGGGCATTTTTGCGCTACAAAAATCGAACCAGAAGTCCAAGTACATCATAGGTATATTAATTCAAGAGTAAGGAAAAGATATGATTAGAAATTGAAATTGAAGGCCTTCTCAAAATCTACAATAAAGGAATTCAGAACTCAAGAGGAAGGCCAGTTATCACAAAAATTTCAAGTCAATCTAAATCTACCCTCCCCAACCTTTTCTAACTGCTTTCGAGAAAATATAAGATCAACCTCTGTGAAAACTGGGGTGCACATGTTGACACCAGACCATCCCGTGGTGACGCCACTATCCTTCGAACGTACTTTGATCTTGACAGCAGAAGGAATCGTTCCATTATTGTGACTGCGGACGAGAATCAGCTCCTTCCAATCTCTAACAGACGCAATGAATTAATAGTCCTCTGAAATGAATTTTTTGGGAAGGGCACTTTGCTGCCCCTGCGCTGCCCCCGTACTACTAGGGCAACAGGGGGCAGCTGCCCCCGCTGCCCTCGTGGCTCCGGTGCCCTTGTTGATTTGCAGGGCTTTTCTTTCAGAAAGTATATCCAACTGGTGCGCATGTGCGTTTCAAGAAAATATGGAAATGAAAATGGTCGAAAGCGACCCTGTGCAGACGGAACCACTGACTGCGCAAATATTTTGCCGGCTATTCTTGCGTGCAAATATTTGACAGCTCGAATATTTAACTGGCCCGAGTATTCTATATGTCGGGCCTTCGAGTCTCAAGTGGAAAACAGTAAAAATGAACAATGCTTTTTACCTGAAACAAAGCTTCGCCCCCCCCCCCAACCCAATATTTGGCAAAGTGTTCGCCACGAATTGAGAAGGAATCAAAGCTTCCACTACAGGGCTTCGGTAATGTCCGTTACAGCAATAAAACAGATGATAAATCTAAACATTGAAAAGCTGTTAGAAATTGAACAGGCAGTTTATTTGAATTTCTCGTTTTAAGAAAAGTATTTCTACTTTTCGAAGAAAGGCAAAAATTCGCAAACCTTGTAATGTCCGTGACATGGAATCGCCCATAATGTTTTCAATTTGCGGTGTTCTACCCTGGGTACCAGCCTCTCTAATATAAAATGTTAGAGAGTCTGGTACCCAGGGTAGCGGTGTTCCTGCCTTCAAAGATAAAACAAACTGAAAATTGCTTTCAAATAAAGAGATTCAATGCTTACCTTGAGGAGAGTAACCCTGTTTTTCAGAATCCATTTTGTCTAGGGAAAATAAAGATTTGATTACATTTCAAGTCCATTCATATTTCAAAATTCAACCAAACATACAAATATCAACGGTCCTCTGTGTTCTTTTTAATTTTTTCGCCAATGGTTTTAAAGGACAAGTCCGGGGTTGGTATGATTGATGATAAAATGCAAGATAATACTGCTACCAATGATGTATGATACTTTTTTTTCACTCTTTTTCGCCTTCTCCTTGTGAAATGACGTATGACGTAATAAGCAATTTGAGCGAAGTGACGTCATATCGCATATCGAGCAAACGAAAATGAGGCTGTGTGATTGTTTATCGCCTCTTATCGTTGCCAGCCTCTTTATCGTCTATTCATGCATTGAAAATAGTACAATAACACGATAAAGAGGCTTGCTACGATAAAGAGGCGAAAAACAATCACGCGGCCTCGTTTTCGTTTTCGTGATGTGACGTCACTTCGCTCAAATTGCTTATTTAAATACGTAATTTCACAAGGAGAAGACGAAAAATAGTGGAAAGAAGTATCATACATCATTCATAGCAGCATTATCTTGTATTTTATCATCAATCATACCAACCCCGGACTTGTCCTTTAACAAGGTGCCTAAGAGTTCACAAAGTCATTGCGTAGCCGAGGATGGTCCAGCTTGCTGATTGGCCAATTCACTTGTGCTAGTTTTAAATTGAGCTGAATTGAAGTTATCCTTTAAAAGCCGTTAGATTCAGCTCCGTCATGGGCATGGGGGAAACATATGTGATTTACAAAATGAGGGAGTTCACAGTATTCCGAACATTAATCACTGCTAATTTTAGTTCTTTTTTTATAATAAATTTTTGTTCGCGTTTGCTGCCATACCTCATCGAGGTAGTGTATTTGCATTTAATAATAATGATAATAACTAGATATAACAACAGTCAGCGTGTGCTGCCGATTAATATTTGTACCAAATACGACTGTAGCGACGTTAATTTTTGTAGAAACTGATTGAATGATTGTCACTAAGCAAACGTGTATTATGTTTGAATTTACAGTTGGATAATGGTTCAAAAGGTAAATGATTTATAGAATACTGAGTTACTCTCCTCCGCCAGTTTCTAGTTTCTAAGTCCAAAGCTCTTGGTTCCGTAGTTCTGTAGCCCATGGTTTCGTGGTCCATAATATTGAGCTCTGCATTGTCAGAAATAAACCTTTGTCGTCCATTGACGTAGTTAGGTAATTAGGTAGTTACGTAGGTAGGAAGAACTCATTATCTTTTGTTGGAGAACTTTTGTTGGTTGTTGGATAAATTCTCACAAGCCGCGGGCCCGCAAACCGCAGCCGTGAGCTGCCCTATCTACATAGGCCGACGGCAGACTAATTTCACTTTCTGATTGATTAAGAATAGTAAGGCTGCCTTCGGCAGCAATAATGATGATTATTTATTATTTATTTGAATGCGGTAGTTATCAGCCAGGTTATTGCATTCAGATCATTACTACATTGCAATGGCATGACGGGCTCCTTTTAGTAATGATATATCAACAAAGCATGAGGTAAAATCCGGACCTTTGGAGCTGAGGACCACCAGAAATTTTAGTATCCATTTGGCAACTCTGCCCGTAAGGGTTAACATTCCAACCTGTAGAATTAGAATCAACTGCTGGAAAAACTTTTTCTGCCAACCGCAGTAAAGATTTGGAATAATCTACCCATGGCGGTCAAGATTCTGACAATCTGCAGTCCTTCAAGTCATCATTGGCAGACATGCAAGTAAGATCATCTTACTGACTCAATTTGCACGTGGTCTAATTAACGTAAGTGGATGGTGCATGGGCATATCCTCTTTCTTACATTTTTCTTCAAACTACTCTTGATCTATACCCAAATCAAAATGATACTCAATTTTTGCTTGATCGCAGGGCCCTACCACAGTTAACTTGCTAAAGGGAATAGACATAGCTATATCGACAAGCTGCTATAAATAGGCTGAGGAAACGCCCACAAACCCATTGTTTCCTTCGCCACACAATGAAACGGCAGGCGTCAAAGTTGTTGAATACAATAGATTATATTTTAGCTTGGCCCGGGCCAGCTTTTAACTATGTCGATTCCCTTTAAGGTCTCAGCCCCGTCCAATACTTCCGATTGTTCAGTCAGTTCCGAGAGCGAATCGAGTGAGCGAGCGCAGCGAGGAGATAGCATAAGTGGAGTGGGGTGGAGTGGAGCTATCAAAGTCCCAAAGGAGATAACATAAATGGACCACTGTTTACCCTTTATTTCGAAAAGGCACAGGGAAAATTGGAAGAACAAATAAGAAGTGAACCAATCGATGTAAACGATATAAACATACAATGGACCAAACAACAAGAGTCCAGAATACCGAATGAAATGGTATAAGAAAGCAAAAGGAATTCTAACAGAATTTTGACCTCTTGATAAATGACGATAAGAATGAAAACACAGTCTCAAAAAGGGGAAGAAAAGTAGAAGACGGATAGCCCAACAATCCTACAAAGATAGCCCTCCACATTACTTACGATAGCCCTCCACATTACTCCCACCCTCCAAATTACTCAAAGATAGCCCTCCACGCACATCATGATATCCCTCCACATTACTCCGCACCCTCCACAATACTCATAATAGCCCTCCACATTACTCCCACCCTCCACAACACTGCGCAGACATTACCAAAGGTGGTATATGATTAAGCTGCTAATGAGGTCAAGAGTGGCAATTTTGGTAAATTTGTCGTTGCATCAGGTTAAACATCTTGGTTTGGTGAGTTATCCATCTAATGGTGTCAAATCTGTCTAACATGAAATAAGACGACGTCAAATTTTGCTGCAGGATCGCGGAAAACTTCTCTGTTTTGTATGCGTTTTATGTGTGCTTTCTTCATTTCAATGCCCATTAGCAGGGATAAAGCGTTAATCAATTGCATTAACACATTGACGAGCTTGACGGACTAACTTACTTACTTACTTACTTACTTTCTGTCTTTCTGACTGACCTGAAGCCCTCTCTTAGATTACCAAGGCACTTTGTAATAAAAAAGGAAGTCCAAGAAAGAGGGTTGGGGTTGAATAGATTCTTAGATAGTCTTACCTCATTATCCTGCACAGAGGCCTTTCTTCTGAATGTCAAACTCAGAATGTTTAACGATTTGTAGGGGTAGGCCTATGCAATTAGGAAAATTTGTCAAGAGTTACATACCTGATTGCAGTTTTAGGCTACAGTGAATCTTCGGCTCCTTCTTACGATGTACGATCTTTCCAATTGACTCTGATATTTCTTTCTCGAATTTCGGCGATTTGTTGTTGTAAGTTCCTTCCTCTTTATCCTGCGCAATGGCTTGGCCCTCGTAGGGTCTCTGTAGACTTGTACATTTTGTAGCCTTATGAATTATCAATGAAATAAGACTCTTTAAGTAAACTTACTCGGGCGTATAGTTTCAGACAATAAGTTTGGATATAAACATCTCTTCAGTGAATCAGTAGAGTCTGCACGCATGCTAGGATACACGTATTTTTTTATAAGAAACTGCCCATAAGAAACTCAACTCTCAGATCGCCAAAAAATTAAGAAACTCCAGTACTGGGAAAATATAAGTTAAGAAACTATCTGTTATGATAAAGTAAATCCTTTACCTATTTTTGATTTATTCTCGCTTGCTTCCTGTATCATACTACAATTAAGGTACTTGAGTGATGTCTAAACATTGGATAGACTTAAAAACCTTGTTTCGAAGTACAGTACTCACGAGGGCACAGGTAGTGAACATGAAGATTGTTATGGAATCTCTAAAGCCTGGTTTCTATATAATCGTTACGATCGTTCGGATCGCTGTGAACGACTCCAGCGATCCCAGCGATTGACGATGGGTCATGGGGTCGCTGGGGGAAGTGTTTCCATATAATTGCTAGGGTCGCTCGGATCGCTGCAAAATCGCAGTTACTGGCTCCGCGGGGGAACTTCCTGCCTTCTTATGGCGGGTGATCGAAAACAATTCAAGCAAGATGGCAACCTTAAACGAGAGGTTGCTCTTGGAGGCCAATTTGTATATGGTGCTCTTGTTTATTAGGGGACGACTATCAGCGGCAGCATAGAAGAAGACATCGATTTTGGGTTCGTGAAATTTATCGGGAAGGACAAACCATAAATTCTTCACTTGCAGCAGCAAGAGTGTTTACAACCGCCATTTTGTTTAACAATAAATCTGGTGCGAAGAGCTAGAGATTTAGCGTCATGGGATAGAAACGAGGCATCATAGGGTAGATACGAAGCACCACGGGATACATTTGGATCGTTGCGATCGCTGGTGGATCGCTGGAATAGAGCAAGTTTCTATCCCAGCGATCCTGATCGCCGCGATCGCTAGGATCGTTTGTGCATGTTTCCATAAGATCGCTGGGATCGCTAGAGTCGCTGGAGTCGTTTACAGCGATCCAAACGATCGTAACGATTATATGGAAACCAGGCTTAAGGGGCTTGACAATGAAGAAAGTGCAAATAGAATTGTAATGTAATGTTTAACGTATTGTTGTTCAATTTCGATGACCTCTGAAAACAGAATAGCTTGTAAAGCTGGTAAGGCGTACTATTCTCTTATCTCAAAATACAAAGATTTCAATGGCTTGCAACCCAGATTGTTCCTTTATCTGTTTGATCAAACAATCGTCCCCATTTTGAATTTTGCTTCCGAAATTTGGGTCGGCACTAGATCATAGTTTCCCAAATCACATTACGTCATTCAGTCTGTGTGCCTCGTAGTCACTTAGCCTCAGCCAAATGCAAGCATGCGCAGAGTCAAAAGGTTGGACTTAACCAATTTTCACAAAGTTTCTCGGCCATCAAGAAGCTATCGGTCAATTCCAAAGGAAAATTACTCACGAAAATTCGGATACACTTTTGGCGGCAAAGTCCTTTTTTTCTCAATTAAAATCATTCGGAAATCTATAGAAATCCTTTTGTTCTGAAAACCTTTGCAACTCTCAGACCAGTTTTTTTTGGTTCTACCTGTCTGAGCATGAACCAAAGGAGAAATGACTTCCTTGTTTCTGCATGTGATGAAACTTACAGAAATGAAACACAATGGTACTCATTCCTAGATTCAGAGCAGCCAGCAATATAACAGAGAAAACAATAAGAGAGAAAAGGAAATGTTTGCACAATCAAAAACTGGAAGGTTCTCCTGTGGTTTTCCTTCTAAAATACCACAGCAACTACTGTATGCCTTTGTCTGTCAATTCACAGAAAACAAATTCATTACTAGCCTGTAATGAATGACGTAATGTAGAGTAAATGACGTAATGTGATTTGGGAGACTATGATCTAGTGCCAACCCGAAATTTGGGGCTTTGACGAATGTTCCACATTAGAACAACTACACCTTTCTGCATGCAAATACATCCTTGGTGTAAAATCCACAACTTGTACTGACGCAGTTTATGCTGAATTGGGAAGAATTTCCCTTCAATCAAATAGACATGTATGCATGCTAAAATTCTTTGCAAGACTGCAATTGCTGAATGTCTCTGAGCCACATCGACTTGTCTGTAAATCCTTTCGTTTTCTTTGTGAAGCTGCTGACTTAGGTTCCGTCAATTGGGTATCAAGGGTTCGTGAATTGCAAGCCAGATATGATATTCTACCAAGTGACAACGTACCTACTATGAAATCAAAGGTTGGGTGCTCCTTCGAAAATCACACCTTGTCTAATCTCCATGAACATCTCGTGCAGGATAAAAAACTTTGTACTTATGCTCAAATAAAGACGGTTTTCAAATTTGAAACATATTTAGACGCGACAAACGATTTAAAAAAGAGGCAGTGCTTCTCAAAGTTAAGAATGAGTGCGCACAACCTTGAAATAGAAGCTGGACGGTTTGGAAAAAATAAGATACCCAGATCTGATAGGCACTGTAAATACTGCCTTTCATTAGGAATACAAGTTCTTGGAGATGAGGTTCACTTTATCATGATGTGCCCACAGTTTCAAGAGGTCAGGAAATGCCTCGAAACCAAGATAGCCAATGTATACCCACATGTTAATCAGCTTAGCGCGTGGAATAAATTCATCTGGTTATTTAGCCAAGAGGACAAGCGCAGTTTAAATCTGGTAGCAACCTTCCTGTTAAAATGTTCCAAGCTGAAATCTGAATCTTGCTTGCAATGAACGAGCACAATTTAATATGCCTTATCATTGTTGTCTTTGTTTATCATGACAATTGATACTTTTGTAATTAACTTTATACTCTAGTAACTTAGTTAATCTTATAGTTATGTTAGTTTTGTAATCAGGTTAGAGGCTGTCTTGGCCTAGATACCTTTATTATATATAAAAAAAAAGTAAACATTAGGCCTCTCAATTCAGATCACTCATCATGTTCAGCCGAGGCCCAGTGCTCATAAAAGCATAAAAAGACGGCAGGCAAAAATAAAACTTACGGAGACTCATAAAATAAGACTGCATGAAATCATAAGAGTCGACAGGAGTCTGAAAAACTCCCATAGCTAAACTTTATTTCGGTTTGGCCAAAACTTGGCCCCTGTCTTCTTTGAAGGATTTTGTTCAGCTTCAATTTCTGCACATGTGGTTTCTGTCAAAAACAGAATGCACGCATTCGTTGCCGATCCCTTACTTCCAGTTATCGTCCAATATTTCACACCATTTTACTCTTCCTTCCCTCTTCTCATTTTATGAAGACCTATTCTTTAATAGGAGACTTAGCAATCTAGGTTTAGTGGCCATTTGCTGCCAAAAGCTGGTCGAGAGTATCGTAAATGTTAATCCTCTCAAAGAACAATTCAAGTACTATTTTAATCTAAAAACTATCAACAGTTTGAAAGCAATTATCCACGCTGCACAACAATGTCAAAACCTTCTTGGATGGTAGTTGAAACCATGAAAGGGGATGGGAAGGGGGGCGAATCCCTCTCCCAATAACTCATATTTTGAGGTAGAAACTCCTTAAATATAGCAAGGCTGTGAAATGACAACATTCAGCAAATAAATTGGGGAAAATGGCCTTTGAAGGGTAGGACATGTGCAATTTCCACTCGACCCCCGTCCAGCACCTAGAAACTCCACGGACCTGAATCCCTCTCCAAATGGGTCCCAATGCATATCAAGCGAAAAGAGATCCCACTGGGATTTTTAAAAAAATCNAACAATGTCAAAACCTTCTTGGATGGTAGTTGAAACCATGAAAGGGGATGGGAAGGGGGGCGAATCCCTCTCCCAATAACTCATATTTTGAGGTAGAAACTCCTTAAATATAGCAAGGCTGTGAAATGACAACATTCAGCAAATAAATTGGGGAAAATGGCCTTTGAAGGGTAGGACATGTGCAATTTCCACTCGACCCCCGTCCAGCACCTAGAAACTCCACGGACCTGAATCCCTCTCCAAATGGGTCCCAATGCATATCAAGCGAAAAGAGATCCCACTGGGATTTTTAAAAAAATCAGAAAACCCCTCAATGGGGTGTTGAAGGGCACCCATTTTTTGACGTCATGAGCAGCGCGAGAACAATGGAATGACAAAGGATTTCGAGCTCAACACAAAGGGAAACAAAGGGCTTGGCAAGCCGAAAGTGGGGTGAAGAAATTGGCGAATAACCCCTCAACCAGATCGTTGACTGGAAAAAGAGGACGTTTTGAGGAGGAATAGAATGTTGGGCGACGCTTTCACCTGCGGTTTGACTTCGCCCATGTTGCGGTTCTGCGGGGCGGTTCTGCATCGAACTGTCTAGACAATGAGAACGTTCGCGAGAGGGACAAAGGGAATGACGCCACGCTGAGCTGGCCCGCCGTCGTACCGAGTGATTGCTTGGGAAAGAATGTGTTGCCTATTGGCGTTATTTTCTCTTTATCACTTTCTGTGACCAAAGTATTGATGTTACTTGACTTAATTTAGTTTGCAAATCATATTTTCCTCAATGTTTTAATTTTTCGCATATTGGAGACCCAAAAGAGTAAGCCAGAATTTCAGGAACCCAAAAACTAACTGTACAAATCATAGAACCAAAAAATAAATATTGCCCACAAAAGAGTAAGCCAGAATTTCAGGAACCAAAAACTAGCTGTACAAATCATAGAGCCAAAAAAGAAATATTGCCCAAATTTTTGAAACCAAGAAAATAACTTGAGAATCCCTATCCTAAATATACCAGAGTACCCCCCACCCCCCTGCCCGGACATTGGAGCCATACGAA
>REGL01000351.1:204600-224465 GCA_004194395.1 Aurelia aurita complex sp. Pacific | reverse complement strand
TTAAGTGTCGGTAACTCACGAATTTTGGCAGGTGTATCATTCCATGACTTGAGAGCTGCGTAAGGAAAGCCCTTTTTTGCAAATTCGGTCCTATATCTAGGGATCTGGATATCCTTATAGTGTCTCGTATTGTCGAGTGAAAAGATCTTGGCGTGTATTTATCCCAGAGGTTTTCAGGGCATAGTCTTTTCATAATCTTGTAAGTCATGACATTCCTATCGTAACGGAAAAGATTTTCCACGTTTCTAGTTCCTAGATCTAGAACAAGGAGCTAGAAACTCTTCTAGATCTAGCTCCTGAAGTTTTTTTTGGGTCACGCGGTATGGAGAACATGTCTATAAAGGCCATCACCCATCGCGCTCTTTGAAATTCTCAGGTAAATCTAAGAAGTTTTATTCATTTGGAATTTGTGAAGTCATAAAAGAAAATGTAAAGATCTGTAACATTATTGGATTTAGTGATTTCTCAAAAAGCTTCTCGTTTATTGGGTCATCCCCATCCGCTAGCTTAACGTCTGAAATATTCTCAATATTTGCATTTTAGCTCCTTCAGCTCCACGAAATGTAACCGTACGAGTGTTGGGTGCTCATAAAGTTCGACTCACGTGGGAAGCACCTGAGGACCTTCATGGACCAATAGATAAACTCCAAGCGAAGATGAAGATCAGTTCCAAAAAGGACGGCCTATGGCAATCAAGAATTCCGTTGCTTGTGAAAAATCCAGACCAGCGAAGTGGAATCATCGGCAACACTGAGAATGATCGACTAATGGCATTTACTGAATACAAAATACAAGTATGCGAGAGTTTTGGTTTGGATGTCAAATGTGGACCATATTCGGAAGAGGTGCCCTTCAGAACTCCGGAAGGAAGTAAGTTTAGATTTATGATAACTGTGTCCGAAGGCAATACCAGAAAATATTAGCCTGAGGGTATCATACAGAGGCTGAGGTTTGATGTTTTTGGTATCGCCCCAAAGAAACAGTTATTATATGGTTTATTACTGCATATTTAAATCTTGAGAGCAGTCAAAGTACTTTCTTCCAAAACTTTTACAGGAAATGCAGAGCTTTCTTCAAAAATTAGATATTGCAACAACTAAATTTTGCATGTTACAGTAATACTTTCTGGCAACAATTCTTGATCGACCCTTCCCCTCCCCATTGGGGTATGGATGCGTTGAATGTGTGTCTAGTATATGAACCATCTGTTGTATTTAGATTTATTTTTGTTCTAAGCGAAACCAATCATTAATCCAGGAGTGAATATCTCTCTCAACATGAGACACAAAGAGACCTTCCCATCACCAAACGACTGCACTTGCATTCGGCGCCCACTAAGCCATACATGCCTTAGCTAGTCCATTCATTTCACGTCCCTCAGTTCACAAACTGATCACCAGGGAGGCGTACAATTTCCAGGAAGCTATGCCTCGCTGTACAAAAACCGATAAAAAACCTAATTACTACAAGAACCTATCTTAACTTAAAACCATCAACAAAGCATTTTAAAGACTTAAAATCTCTGATTGTGTAAAAGAGAATTTTTGATTAGGTAGAAAGAACTGTTCTGGCTGAATCCGGCGTCTTCTTTCTAAAGAACCGCAGGGAAAGAAAGCATTGTAAATTTTAGAAGTTTCAGTTAAATTATACTTTTCTAATACCATTTTACAGATTCAATTACTGCAAAAAGTCCTTGTACGCATCCTGGCTAGCTGACCAAACTGGCCTTCAAACAGTCTGCGATAGTAATATTTTCGTGACGAAGAACAGACACAGGAGCCAAAAATGACCCTTAAACGGAGTAAAACCATGCATTCTACAAACCAATGTTTTCGATACCATTAAGGATATTTGGCTTTTTGGCTCTTCTATTCAGATTTGTAAAACAGATTATTCGAAATATAGGATCTTTCGTAAATTTAAGCTTACCAATATGTCCAGTGCAGTTCCCAGAAAGACAGAGAATCATGCAGATTTCTTCAAGCCTTGAAGCTACGATTAAAACTTTGATTGAGTCCCATTTATCCAGCAATCTTCATAACTAGAGTTTTCAATCCAGGGAATAAGTGCAACGACCGTTTCTTCATGGGATAGCCCTCGAATGTGGCTGTAAATCTTGGTATTTGTTCTTATTTCGGCTTTTTTGTGGCAAATTCAGATTTGATACAAAATAATCTCCTGTTTGTCCCAAACAGAACCTTCTACACCTAAAGACTTCAAAGTAACACACCGGACAAAAGAATCGATCTCACTGAGTTGGCAACGTCCAGATGAAATCAATGGAGTGCTTACCCATTTTCTCATTTTCTATGAAAATTCTTCTCGACGGTACGAAGCAAGAGTTGACAGAGATTTGGCGAATCACACATTCTATCACCAACTTCTCAATCTGAAGTTGGGAACGAAATACACAGTTATGGTATGTAGACATGAGAGATTTTTGACTCTTAGTTGAATATCCAATAGATGGAAATTTTCTACAGTTTGATTTATCAAAGTTTGATATGTTCCCCGGTGATGCTTTTGCAACCGCTCATAGCTCTTCCTCCCCTCCAGGCCCCCCTCAGATGCTGGAGGGGAGCTGTAGATTGCTCTTCTGTCTGAATGGTTGAAAACAGTAAATTGCTCTCCTCATTAGGGAGAAATTGCTATCCATACAAAGTAATCTCAGATCAATGACACTGTGAATCAGAATCAGGAACCCTGACCAGACAGCATATGCGTAGTGTGTTGGGCGGTGGGGACTCTGGGGAGGAATCAGTTGTGGTAGCAACTGCTGTCGCTGTGGTTCTCTCGTCCGGGGTTCCTGTTGTTCGGCATCATGCGCCTATGCTGGCCTGACATCCAATGTGAAACAGATTCTAGTATTTATCATTAATCAATCTTATTCGTAGCTTTTGTAGTTGTTAACTTAATTTTTAATCTATCTGCATGTTTTTATGTTAATGGCCACGGGGATAGTCATTGTCTTTTGCTACCTGTGGTGTCGTCCCTGTAGTGTTGTATAATCGTACAGTAATTAGAAAAGTATAGTAGATGTAGATGTAACATGTATTGTAATATTTTAGATGAATATAAAAAATAAAAAAAATGCTGTCCCTGAAACAGTAAATTGCTCTCCTTAATAAATTAGAGATAAATTGATTCCCTAACACAGTAAGTAGTTCTCCTTGAAATCTCTTTTCTCTTTGTTTTCTATTGATTCATTTAGAAATAGCTCACGTGAACATTACCAGGAGAACAATGTACCTCTCCCCTTATAGAAATCTTACCGCCAGGCTTGTCATTAGAAATACCCAGATAACTCGTATTTAAGAAATTATCTCATTCATCTAAAAGGTCAAAAACTGAAAATGAATAAATGAAAGTCTGTCTCGCATTATATGTCAAGCGAAAATACCCGCCAATGAAAGTAATAATAAAAGAGTTTTGTATGAGTAATTTTGTGTTATCGCAAATCTCACCTAACATCTTCTTTGAGACAGAATTTGATATTTGCAAACGACAGTAGGAAAAGGCACTCTGTCATTTGGTCCCCACTATATTGTGATAATGCTGTCAAGGTTTATGTTTTCAAAAAACTGTAACACTCTTTCGGAGAAACTGCAGGCCCAACGCAATTTTTAATACAATGCAACTAGTTTTTTTGGTGAGACGAAGTTCGCTCCTTGGTAGGAAAATTTTTTTGTTTCAATCTTGAGAATAATTATGACCCCATTGTTGCCAGATTCATGTTTCTTCAAGTGCATAAAAGCATACTTTCCGTTATATTCAGATTCTAAATATTGTGATCAGCATAGGTTCCAAATCTTTAAAAAGGCTGGTGTAAAATTCAGTTACTTATTTCTTTGAACTGAATGACTTCAAAGAAACTTTAGCTATTTCGCTATAATTCTACCGTTGGACTTTTCTGAAATCTTCAATATTTTCAGAATTAAAGTGTTTCTCTACTCTTTCGAGAATTCAAGAAAAATTTTCAAAAAAACTTGAATCCATTGTAATTTCTAAACTGTTTGAAGCAACATGAAATAATTAAAAAAAAACCATAGTTTATGGTTGTCTACAATATGGTATCAAGCAAAAGTCTGTCACTTTTCTGGTTTATGATCTAGAAATTTGATGACGTTAAACCCCCAAATGAGTTAAAATGTAGCATACGCTGAAATTTCGAAAAATATTGAAAACTTCTGAAAAGTCCAACGGTAGAATTAAAGATAAGTAACTAAAGTTTGTTTCAAGCCACTCAGTCAGAAGAAATAGATCACATAACTTAATACACCCACCTTTTTACGCCGAGTTAAAGATTTGGAAGCTATGCTATTGTGATCACAAACTCTTTCTTTCAGTTAAAAGCATACACAGCCGCTGGGGGAGGTTCATCTACTACCGCTCTCGAAACATCTACAGAATATCTCGCTGTAAAAGGTATGTATATTTTTTAGTATATACTTATGTATTTTATTTGTAGTAGTAATTCTACTACCAAGAATTCATTGATTTTTATCGGTGTTGTAAAAACTTTAATCAGGCCAAGGTCTTGTTTGATATTCTGGGCGAGGGGCATATCACTCTGTAGAAATCTCGTACATCTTTGGCAAGAATCGTTTTATTTTGAAGAAAAATCTGCAAAAGATCCCAAGAAATCCTATTGTTTTAAAAAATCTCGTATGGCTTTTCGGAAGAGTGATGCACCCCTCGATTCTGGGTAGGCTGTGTTCCTATATCCCTCTCAAGGCTATAGAACGATCTTCCAGCGGCCACGATTTTACGGTCAGTGGCCTGATGGATACTTGTGTGTCTCTCGTCTAAATCACGTTATGTATGAACACATTTTCTGGATGACAAACGATTTTTTGCTCATTTTTTAAGTTAGTTTTATTTAACTCGCATGCAGTTTATTCTGCAATAAGGGTCTGGATCAAAGGACCGTCTTTGTACATTTTATATTAAATAGGTTCGAGTGATTGGCAGGAGAGCTTTTGTGTCCTTTTGGAAATATGAATTTGTTTACAAAATTTCGAAAACGGCGCTCAAACCGGACTCTTTTGCAGAATAAGTTAATTACCTATTTGTAGCAACGTCAATTTCCTATAACGAGATAAAGGAAGGTTAACTTTTAAGTTGGATCACGTAGCCGTTAACAAACCTGTAATCTCTACAATATATTCTTGTTTAGGCATGTGTCCATTATTTTCTACACATGTTTTGGTAGATGGGGGTGAATCAACGATAAAATTAGTTTTGGACAGGCCTTATTGATAATATTCTGCCCCTGCGAGCCAGTGATTGGGGGAAAAAAATTACTTTTGGATAGGCCTTATTGATAATATTCTGCCCCTGCAAGCAAGTGATTGTCCCTGCATTAAGATCATTCTCAGTAGAATAAAGATGCCAGCAAATAAATGGAATTATATTTTGTGCCTGCGAGCGGCGCTTGCCCACTTTTGTGAGGCCCGCTTTGGAAATCCACCAATATCTCTGTAATTTTACAAGATATGATTGTCTTGTTGGTTGCTCTGTTAAATTGAATAATCCATCTTCAAAGCAGCACTGTCATTTTGAAAGTGGAAGTATTTATGATACTGCCTGCCAAGAAAATAGAAATTCACCGTTTCGAGAGTACTTTTACGTGACCCTGCCCTGTTAATAACTTGTTTAATTTGTAGCCCCACGTAAACAACCAGACGATGAAATATCAGCTGGACCAATCATTGGTGGAATATTCTCATTTCTTGTCATTCTCGTACTGCTCATTATCCTCATTTTGTTCATTGCAAGGTAAGATTTTGTTGTGAAGAAATGCCGGTAAGTTTTTATAAGATTTTATTATGAAGAAATGCTGGTAGCTTATCCATTTAATCAAATGCTAGTTCTTTGAAAAATGAAGCATATATAACCATATTGCAATATATTTCACTGTAAAAGACATAATATGGGAACCAATACGTTTAAAAACCACTGAGGTTTAAGGAGATTTTAAGTATCTAAAGTGAGAAGTAGGTGACTGCGTGTCTTTTCCCGCTGTGGATGGGACCAGTAATGTATTGTATATTTTAGTTTAGATTTTACTTGATAAAAGAAGAAAAAAGTATCGAAGTCAGAGGCCGAGCATTGAGTGTCGGAATTACCCACAGCGTTATACATCAATGCATAGACTTTTTAGCTATTCTGAAAAGAATCAGAATCGAACGATATTTTGCTACATTTTGTAGAATTTTCGAATGTGCACAATAGTGGTAGAAGCTCTAACGCCACTCAATCGAATGTCGCGTATAAAAATGTATTAAAATAGCGCTCGATCCAGGCTCTTGTGCAGAATAGCTGACTGGTCTATTACTCACAGTTCACCCACAGAACTAGTTACTTAAAGTCCTCGAGGTAGATGCTTAAATCTATCTTCTCAATTTCTTGAGATATGTAAATGTCTTCTCCAAACAGCCTTTTTTCGTGTGCATAACATATGAGTTTGCTTTCTTGGTTTCAGAGCATGTTTTGCAGTCTGTATTGTTTAGATTGCGTCTCGACAAGTCGGCCGTAGAAGTCCCTTTGTTTTTCAATCGCTCAGCGCTTTGTTCTGCAGGGTCAATAAAAAGCAATGGATTTTTATCGTTACAATATCCACCCTGGCATATCTCTATTGGTTTTTGTCGTAGGAAACAAAAGAGAAACCAAAAGAAAGCGGAAGATAGCCCAACTGCTGAAAGAAGATTATTGCCACCACCAGCTGAAGAAAAAGTCCCGGATCTTGTAACTACCAATGGGAAGATGCCTATTGTTGCTCGTGCGTATTTGTTTTGCTTTGGTGGGATTTAGGTTCCATGTAGTCATAACACAGTAGAAAGGGCTGTTAGCACACAAATATAGGCGATTCGTGTTGAAGGTGTTATGGCGCAGTAGTGTAATCCTCTGACTTTGCAGCCAGAACAGTCAGGTGGACAGGGTTCGATACCCGGTAGAGCCCCACCATTTGAGCGTCATGACAAGGGGTCGCGGACTCGATTAGGTCTTCTCTACTTCTGCGATCCCAGTGTTTGGCGCTAAAAAGCGCAACTTCACCTTCACCTTCACCATTCGTGCAAATTGTGATGCCAGCATGAAGCTTGGTAGAGATGAGATGAGCAGTCGGATACGCTGAAAGATATCAGACATCACACCAGCTGAAAATTGTTCCATTTTAACCTAGTACCCCAGCCTAAAAATAACACAATGGGGCAATTTTTAGCTTGTCTCCACATCCTATCTTTTGCATGGTATTAAGCTGCCCATCTCTATTAATTTTTATGCTGGTATCAGATTGGTATGATCTCGTGGTTGTCTCCCCCACACTACTGTGTTTGAAGTCCTTGTTTGTTTAATTGTTAAAAAACTTATTTACCTCTGAAATTCGAACTGTTGACGCAATCAACATTGTCTCAAGCAGAATGATTTTGGAAGCTACGATTGCGTTCATCGAAAAAACTAAACGCCTCCATTAATATTCTCAAGACGCTAATATTCACCCTGTGTAGCATCCCCGGGGGGGGGGGGTACTCCCATTATGGACTAACAGGGGGGTCCAGTCGGTTTGAGGGTCTTACGAAATGGCTACCAAATGGCCCTATTTGTCAACATGTACTACCAATTGCGGGTATTCCAAGATTCCTGGCCAGTTACCGGGTGCGCCAAAATAAACTATGCACGTTTGGCAGGCCACAATAAATCGTACACAGGTCCGATTTTGGAAATTTGTGACTTAATCGTTAGCAGAAAGCCTAAATTAGATACTGGGATTTTTGCAAATTTTTTCATTTTCAGTTTTTAGAGCTAGAAGCGAGTTTCCTAAAATGTTAGTTTTCGAAAAAGTCTGAAAACGATAAAAAACATCGATCAAGTTTTCCAAAGAATCGACATGAATGGGCAAAGAGAGAACTTGTTCTTGGTGATTTGGGATTTAAAAATCGACCAATTTTTAATTTTTTTTTTTTTTTTTTTTTTTTTATTTCAACTCAGTAGGCTCCTCCGCACGGCGATATGGTTGTTACAGCAATAATTATCAATGAATTTTGAACCTTTCTTGCTTCGTTTAATCAGTTTTTACAATAGAAAATTTTGAAAAGCTGCAGAAAATTTTCACTACTAAATGCTACCAAGTGGCCCAATATTAGGTCCACGAACTACCATTTGGGGGTTTCTGCAAAAAGATGCTACCATTTGAGGGTATTTTTCAAAATTTTGGCTTTGGCCCTCTTTAACCCTGACTGGACCCCCTGTCAGGCCACAATTGGAATACCCCCCCCCCCTCCGGGGTAGCATCCTTTTTCGGTTTTTGTCTGTTTCTTTTCTCTGCGTTCTAGTGTTGCTGTGTTAGCATAGGGCTCAAATCTGTCAAATCTTTAAAAAGGTCGGTGTAAATTCTATTGTAGTTTTCTTTGAACTGGATGGCTTGAAAGGAACTTATGGTACTTTGCCATGGAATTTTTTGACGTCTTGATTTTTTTCAAAATGGCAGCAATTTAATTATTTTTGAAAAATTCATGGAAAATTTTGAAAGATTTTAAATCATCGTAAATCCTAAAATAATGGACGAAACATTATATAACCTTCTAGAAAACCATGGTTTATGAAGGTCTACAATATGGGAAAAGGGAAAAGGAAAAAGAAACAGAAAGCAAGGGAAAAGAGGGAAAAGAAATGAAGGAAGGGATGGAGAGGGAAGGGAGAGAAACTAGGAGAGTAAGGAAATGGGGGTAGAATCGGGCAGCATATTGAGAAAGGAGAAGAATGGAAGAAGGAACAAAGCTACCAGAAAGGAAAATTGTTTTTTGAGCCCTGAGATAGAAATATATTTGCATAACTCACAAATGGTAGCCACATATGTAGTGGTTTTAAAGGCATTGAGTCATTGAGTCATAGTTTGCGTGCACCCAATGGTAAGGAATCTGCTGACTCGTGGTTTTTAATGGCGCATCTGATTGGCCAAACTTCGTTTGAAATTAAACTGATCACATGAAAGGCATTGTGTTGCAACAGTTCTTTTTTTGTTTGCTAGAAACGATACTTTATCTCTATCGCATGGGTCACATGATACATAACAGAGAAGGTCTATTTGTGATGACTGAATGCCTTTTAATTATTTTTCCTTTAGAAAACAGCTTGGAGGAAAAGCTGATGCAGGAGAGATCTTTCATTTCAAGTCGTCCAATCAAACTGGCTGAATTGAAAGAAGTTTGTGACAGACTTCATATCAACAAAGATGCTGGATTTATTCAAGAGTTTAAGGTACATATTCTTCTTTTAAGCGTTCTGAAAGCCTGGCTGACTGTATCTGAATTCTTAGGCCCCGTTTAAAAATCTTTTTTTGCCGTGTCGAATTTGATAGATGCTGCTAAAAACTCTAAGTGTCAATTAAATTCGACATAAAAACGATGTTTGAATCACTTGCCGTTTTGAATAGATAAAACGGCAGGAGTTCGCCAGCTCTGTTGTATCAAACGGCAACAGACCACTTGTTTTAAAATTAAACATCGTATTTCCACCGCCGCATTTAATTAATCAATTATAGGCCATGGTCCGCGGTTTCTAAGTGTGATGAGCCACAATGCTTGTGCATTTTGAAAAATGGCCATTTTAACCATTTTTGTTTCAATCTGACACGGCAAAAACACCGACATTTAAATCAGAGTTTTAGACACCGCAGATTCTGCCGTTTTTAATACAGTTCGATTCGTCACGGCAAAAAACGATGTTTAAAATTTTTTATCGCTCAAGCGTATGGCTCAATTCTTTACAAAGGCCCTGTGATATTCCATTGCCTCTTCCGTTGGATTGAATGGCTTGAAAGGGACTTGGGGTACTTTGATGTAATTCTACTTTGGACAATTTTTTAACATCTTGATTAATCTCAAATGGCAACATATATCATAGTTGAGGCTGTGGCGTCATCAAATTTCTAGATCGTAAACCAGAAGAGAGGCGGTTTCTGGCTGCCACCATGTTGTAGACCTTGATAAACCATAGCTTTCTCGTAGATTTTAAAATGCTCCTCTTATTACTTCAGGGTTTATTATGATTTTTATTTTATCAAAGCTGTTCTTAAATTCTTTCAATAAAAAACAAATGCCACCATTCTGAAAATCAAATCTTTGGAAAGTCAGGATACCAATATATTTCCACGATAGAATTGCAGCAAGGTACCTCATTTCCTTTCAAGCCATCCAAATAAAAAAGATCGTTAACAGAGGTTTACACCACCTTCTCAATAATTTGAGCCCTATGCTATCACTTTCGAAAATTCGTAGCACCACAAGTACTTCGTGGATTTGAATGATTCAAATTCTAGTTAAAAGCCAAAATATCGAAGGATTTTTGTGATTTTTCTCGTCTTCTAGCGAGCACTGCAAATATAGGTAAAATTCAACTTTACAAAGATTTCATGGTTGCAAAATGAAGGGCCTAAATCACTTAATTAATCAAATCGTTATAGGACTCTCCTCGCACAGAACAATACGCACATGCGTTTCACCAATCTCAAGAGTTATAAGACATATGTTTTCAAACAGCTACTAAAGATTTTCAATGTCATGGCAATGGATGTGCAGACGATATCTCTCACCCATGAGAAATTGTACCGGGTGACCCAGAAAAAAGTGACCCAACGCAATCTGCTTTAGAAAAATTAGTACGCGGCTATTTGAAATACTTCAAACATTGTTCTGTCGCTAAAAGACTGGCCTACATTATGAGTATTTTTTGGAATTCTTTTCGGCAATATTAATTTCCCAAATCAAAGATTTTGGGAAAACGAGCAAGCTTGAAATCCACGAAAAGTCATCAAAAACAGGGGATCGATTAAAAACCATTTCAGATCTTCAAAACAATGAGGAAGGTGTTTAATTTCAACCTGGGAATAGGCAACTCAGTTAAAAGTTTCCAGATCAAGTTTATGGTCCCTAGGTACCTAAACATTTGGAGCTGAGCATAAAATGTTCTTTGTAAACTTGTGGAATTTCAAAGAAATTCAATTACCACGCAAGTCGAAATGTTCAAGAATTGCTTACAGAAAAGCAGGAGTATCCTTGTCCCTTGAGACAAGAATATTTNGATTTTAAATCATCGTAAATCCTAAAATAATGGACGAAACATCATATAACCTTCTAGAAAACCATGGTTTATGAAGGTCTACAATATGGCAGTGGCGGATTTAGGGGGGGCAAGTGGGGGCAATTGCCCCCCCCTTCACGATGAAAACTCAGCTTGGCGCCCCTCTTTTGGTGAGAAAAGCGCCCCTCTTCCTGACTCTAATGCATAATTTTTCAACTATTTCGATTTAAATATGGGGGAAACATATAAATCAAGGCGTTATTTAGCAGTAAATCAAAGAATTTTCTTTGAAAAGCGTCCAAAATTTTTTCGCGCGCCTTTGGCGCGCTCAATTTCTATCGTATATTTGGCGCCCACTTTGCAAGTTGCCCCCCCTTCAAATTCGGGCTGGATCCGCCCTTGCAATATGGGAAAAGGAAAAAGAAACAGAAAGCAAGGGAAAAGAGGGGAAAGAAATGAAGGAAGGGATGGAGAGGGAAGGGAGAGAAACTAGGAGAGTAAGGAAATGGGGGTAGAATCGGGCAGCATATTGAGAAAGGAGAAGAATGGAAGAAGGAACAAAGCTACCAGAAAGGACAATTTTTTTTTGAGCCCTGAGATAGAAATATATTTGCATAACTCACAAATGGTAGCCACATATGTAGTGGTTTTAAAGGCATTGAGTCATTGAGTCATAGTTTGCGTGCACCCAATGGTAAGGAATCTGCTGACTCGTGGTTTTTAATGGCGCATCTGATTGGCCAAACTTCGTTTGAAATTAAACTGATCACATGAAAGACATTGTGTTGCAACAGTTCTTTTTTTGTTTGCTAGAAACGATACTTTATCTCTATCGCATGGGTCACATGATACATAACAGAGAAGGTCTATTTGTGATGACTGAATGCCTTTTAATTATTTTTCCTCTAGAAAACAGCTTGGAGGAAAAGCTGATGCAGGAGAGATCTTTCATTTCAAGTCGTCCAATCAAACTGGCTGAATTGAAAGAAGTTTGTGATAGACTTCATATCAACAAAGATGCTGGATTTATTCAAGAGTTCAAGGTACGTATTCTTCTTTTAAGCGTTCTTAAAGCATGACTGACTGTATCTGAATTCTTAGTCCCAGTTTAAATTTCGTTTTTTTGCCGTGTCGAATTTGATAGATGCTGCTAAAAACTTGTTAGTGTCAATTAAATTCGACATAAAAACGATGTTTGAATCACTTGCCGTTTTGAATAGATAAAACGGCAGGAGTTCGCCAGCTCTGTTGTATCAAACGGCAACAGACCTTTTGTTTTAAAATTAAACATCGTATTTCTGCCGCCGCGTTTAATTAATCAATTATTGGCCATGGTCCGCGGTTTCTAAGTGTGATGAGCCACTATGTTCGTGCATTTTGAAAAATGTGCATTTTGAAAAATGGCCATTTTAACCATTTTTATTTCAATCCGACACGGCAAAAACACCGACATTTAAATCAGAGTTTTAGACACCGCAGATTCTCCCGTTTTTAATACAGTTCGATTCGTCGCGGCAAAAAACGATGTTTACAATTTTTTATCACTCAAGCGTATGGCTCAAATCTTTACAAAGGCCCTGTCATATTCCATTGCATTGCCTCTTCCGTTGGATTGAATGGCTTGAAAGGAACTTGGGGTACTTTGATGTAATTCTACTGTGGACAATTTTTTGACATCTTGATTAATATCAAAATGGCGGCATAAATCATAGTTGAGGCTATGGCGTCATCAAATGTCTAGATCGTAAACCAGAAGAGCGGCGGTTTCTGGCTGCCACCATGTTGTAAACCTTGATAAACCATAGCTTTCTCGTAGATTTTATAATGCTCCTCTTATTACTTCAGGGTTTATTATGATTTTTATTTTATCAAAGCTGTTCTTAAATTCTTTCAATAAAAAACAAATGCCACCATTCTGAAAATCAAATCTTTGGAAAGTCAGGATACCAATATATTTCCACGATAGAACTGCAGCAAGGTACCTCATTTCCTTTCAAGCCATCCAAATAAAAAAGATCGTTAACAGAGGTTTACACCACCTTCTCAATAATTTGAGCCCTATGCTATCACTTTCGAAAATTCGTAGCACCACAAGTACTTCGTGGATTTGAATGATTCAAATTCTAGTTAAAAGCCAAAATATCGAAGCATTTTTGTGATTTTTCTCGTCTTCTAGCGAGCACTGCAAATATAGGTAAAATTCAACTTTACAAAGATTTCATGGTTGCAAAATGAAGGGCCTAAATCACTTAATTAATCAAATCGTTATAGGACTCTCCTCGCACAGAACAATACGCACATGCGTTTCACCAATCTCAAGAGTTATAAGACATATGTTTTCAAACACCTACTAAAGATTTTCAATGTCATGGCAATGGATGTGCAGACGATATCTCTCACCCATGAGAAATTGTATTTTCTCTGTTATTCTGAGCGAGGAGTTCTTTATGATTTGATCATGTATTTTAGGCCTTTTTCGGTCATTTTGCAACCGCAAAGTTTTTGTAAACTTGAATTTACCAATTTTTCCAGTTCTCGTAAGAAGGCGAGAAAAGTCACAAAAATACTTCAATCTTTTGGCTGTCAAGCAAATGTTGATTCATTCCAATCCATTCAGTACTCTTGATGCTATGAATTTTCAACGTGGGAACTTTTTTTCTGGCTCACCTGGTATAGGTTCCAAATCTTTGAATCGGTGTAAAAAGGTGGGTGTAAGATTTTTGCAGCTATTTCTTTTAATTGAATGGCTTGAGAGAAACTTCAGCTACCTTGCTATAATTCTACCGTTGGACTTTACAGAAATCTTAAATGCTTTTCAAAATTACAGCGTATTCATATTTCAACTACAGCTACTGACGTCATCAAATGTCTAAGTCCTAAACCAGAAGAGTGACTTACTGTTGCTTGATACCATATTAAGGACATTCGTAAACTATGGTATTCTTGAAAATTGTTTCATGTTTCGTCAAAAATTTTAGAAAATACATTGGTTTTATGTTTATTCATATTGTTTCTTGAGTTTTTAGAAAAGAAGAATAAAAGTCTAATTCTGAAAATTTTGAAGATTTCACGAAAGTCCAACGGTAGAATGATAGCAAAGTAGCTCAAGTCTTTGAAACAATTTAGTTCCAAGAAATAAGCTGTAGAATTTTACACCGACAGTTTTGAAGATTTGGAACCTATGCTGTGTAGTATAGAATTCGTACTACAGATGACATTTTCAGTGTTTTAAATTGGCCTGTCTGAAGTTTGTTGTGGCCTGTCAGAAGTTTATACTTGGTATTATCACGCAAAAAACTCTTTATGTATTCTGATTTCAGAGTATCAAGCGTGAGACGGATTTAACAAGTGAAATAAGTCATCGTGCTGAAAACAAGTGCAAAAATCGTTACAATAATATTGTTGCATGTAAGTGATAACATTATTTGTTATTTTAGCATTGTTTTGAATTTTCTGTATCATCCTGTTTGATAGTAATTTGTTTCTCAACTGACACTTGCAATCTTACCAACGGAAGTATTTGGTCTATTTCCTCAGAAGTGTTTCATAAAGAGACTGAGATGTGTTTTTTTTTTAATTTTGGTTTCCTTCAAAAACCAATAAACTCAGCCAGATGCTGTGAATGTTACAGATTTTGGGAGTATCTGGAAATGGCCAAAGACGCGTGGCCAGATTTTTGAGCATCGATTAAATTGTTTTAGGGAAAAACTACTACTAGAGAGGAATCTAATGCATATGCTTTTGTGAATCCAAAATTCAGAGGGAAAATTAACAAATTTTTTATGTATNAGTATTTGGTCTATTTCCTCAGAAGTGTTTCATAAAGAGACTGAGATGTGTTTTTTTTTTAATTTTGGTTTCCTTCAAAAACCAATAAACTCAGCCAGATGCTGTGAATGTTACAGATTTTGGGAGTATCTGGAAATGGCCAAAGACGCGTGGCCAGATTTTTGAGCATCGATTAAATTGTTTTAGGGAAAAACTACTACTAGAGAGGAATCTAATGCATATGCTTTTGTGAATCCAAAATTCAGAGGGAAAATTACCAAATTTTTTATGTATTTCTTCAAAGGGAATTTTCTGTCTAATTCTCTTATGATACCGTTGTTATGTTTCATGTGTTTTAAACGGCCATTCTCTTGGTGAATAATTGAAAGGTTACGTTAGAAATTAAAACAAGTCGTGTTTGAACACAATTTTCGTAATCCTATAATTATCATGATTATGTTCTTCCCTAACCTCACTACATAAGGACCCTCTAGTCACGCTCATCTTATTGAGTTGGATTGTTGTTGTTGTTGTTGTCGCTCCACTGTCACTCTCTGTTGACCGAAGCGCCATCATCAAGCACAGGGAAATGAGAGACTCTAGGTAATAAGTCTCATGTTCTTCTCTTGCAGATGACCACAGCCGAGTTATCCTCAGCTATATCGAGAATGTTCCTGGGTCCGACTACATCAATGCAAATTATATTGACGTAAGTATGCGTAATTACGTATTTTGGAATGAACTATTTCTAGTGGTGTGATTTCTTCCGTTGATGGCGAAGCCCTAGGATTGGTTAAAACTACTTACGAAACTCTAAGTGCGATCTAGGTACACTTCGAATGAGAACAGCTTATGGTCAAAAGTCATTTGCTTTCCGCGGAGCTGATACATGCAACAAACTCAATTCTGATATTAAATTAAGTCATTTAAAGCCAAGCTCAACAGATCATAATTGATTAGATTCAAGAAAAGCTGGTTTACTTTTTCGTTTTTCCTTTCTTAATGAACATATATATTGTACATTTATAGGTTTAGACAATTATATTTAAGTTGCAGGGTAAAACTTAAAGTGAAATGTAACCCTGGGTAAAGAATTTCAGAATAAATAAGGAAATAAGAAAAATGCTTATATAAATTGTGCACGGCGGAAGGTAATTAATAAAAATGCCAGGTCATAGTCTTAAAACATTAGCCCTTTTTTGTTTCATTTTATTGATGATGCAGGATGGCACATTATTCAACTAGGTGTCAAAAGTTAGTTGAGTAGTAATGTCACGAGTCCCTTGGGTGAACTGCTATCAGACCCATAAAGAAAATGAGGCGTATCGTGGGGGCTTTGGTGGTGAGTCTTGTTAGGTCCATGGCAGTGTCTCTAGACATCTCAATGAGAAATCTCAATTTATAACTCGTCATGTTTTTTACAGGGATACAACAAGCAGAAGAAATTCATTGCGACTCAAGGTAAGACTCATTACTTCTCCTTCAAGTAATATTTTGAAGCAAGTGACAAATGTAACGATTGTTGTTATTTGATACCCTCATGGAATAAGAGAGCGTGTGTCAAATCTTATTTCAAATAAAAGCATTTTACACGTCAAATGGGAAAATTGAGGTCTACGTTTTGTGCAGCATGTTGAAAAGGATAAGAATCCTGATTACTTCCCGCGCTTCATGGCAAGTCCTGCGTTTCATGGGAAGCGCTGCGGCCTCAAATGAGAGATTCCTTGTGGAAATTTTTATCGTTCTTGTGCAAACTTCTCCTGCTTTACTATTACTTACGAGTCTTCGATCCAGTCATCTTATCCACTTGTGAAAATTAGGTATACTTCTTCACTACAGGCCCAGTTCAAGCGTCTTTCAATGACTTCTGGCGAATGGTCTGGGAGCAGAATTCACACATCATTGTCATGGTTACCAACTTGATCGAGAAGAGCAGGGTATTGTCTTTATTTTTAAACAAGTTTTAGTTTGAGTGCTATTCGAAGCTCTTATTGATTAAATCTTTTGAATCCAGTAACTTTCATTCAATCATACAGAGCTTGCCGTGACTTTGTCTTTTTGATAGAGGGTTGGCCGCTATTACTGGTGAACTGGCGAACAGGCGAACACTTTGCTAAGTCTACAGGGGACAACGTATTGTTTTAGCTAAAATGCATCCACATTGTTTTGAAACTCTCAACATTGAGCCACTGTCCGAAATAGGGTGCTGTTTTTGACACCTTTATTTATCAAAGGGTATATCTAGGGTATAAAGGGTAGGGTATAAAGGGTATATTTAGTTGTGTTGAGAGTCTAACAGTTGAGTATTTATTTTGTTGTTTAGTTGGCTGTGTATGACGACCTCGCCAATTCACCTAAAGGCGACTCTTTTTTTGTATTAACTCTCTGGAAAATCAAATGGTAAATAAGTTATTTTCGTTTCCATCACAAAGTGGTGGATTAGAAAATAATTGATATTTTGTTAACATTACAAAATATGTTTCTTACGATAGTGAAAAGAAACTGTTTAGCTCACTAGTATTTTCTCTCTTTCTCCCTCCGACAGATTAAATGCCAGAAATATTGGCCGACTAGCGATGCACAGCAATATGGAAGTATTAAAGTCACCCCTGAGGAGGAGATGGAGCTGGCAGACTACGTCATTAGGAAGTTTTCGGTTTCAATGGTATTTTACATACAATTTTTATTACCTTAAATCTCTATCTTGAACAAGGATAACATAATATTATTAGCGGGGATGGCTCAGTGGTAGCACGCTTGACTGCCAACCTGAAGGTTGGTGGTTCTAGTCCTCGCCCTGCCGAACCTGCTACAAAGTGTGAGGAGAGTCGCCAACTCTCTGTAATTCTAGGCTAAATGAATCACGAGGTGTGGTCACATCGAGGGGAAGGACCAGGACGCTGCTTCGATAAGCTCAGCTTCTCAGCGTCCTAAAACTACCTTCGGATGCTAGGTAGAACTGTATACAAAAAAGATAATACCGGGTGTCTAAAAAAAAGTAACCCCTTTCGACTCAACAAGGCACAAAACGATGATATTTCGGGACTTTTTGAATTCATGGCTACATTTGTTGGTCTTCAACTTAAATGCACATACCTTGCATTTGGAAATTGACCACCAAACACCGGAGATATGAGTTCACAAGGTCAAAATTTGTAGTGCACCTAAAACCAGTGGTTTTGAGAAATGGCCTAGCCATAATTTGACAATAAACAGGAATTTTACAAACGAATTTTCGACTTTGACCTTTACTTTTTATTTTTGAAAAGATTTATACCCTGAATTACTTCAATTGTTCTTGCAGTGACTTTTCTTTTGAGGAACCGGTCCTTGCATTACTTTCGATCCCAAGTGTTTTGTATTAAAGACGAGGAATAGGAGCACATGCACGTTAATTTTGGAGATTTGGCACGACTTTTGTCATTCTTACCACATTTTTACTATATTTGTTCAATCAGCGCCATGTCCATGCATCTGTTATTCTTTTCAAAAGCAAAACACGGAAACTTGAAGTCTACAGGTACTTTGGAAAATGTCCACGATACAAATCATGACCAGGCCCTTTTCAAAACCTCTGGTTTTGGGTGCACTGTAAATTTTGACTTTGTGAACCTGTATCTCCGGTATTTGGTGGACGATTTCTAAATACAAGGTACGTGCATCTAAGTTGAACATTGATAAATTTAGCTGTGAAGTCGGGGAGCAATGATATCTTATGGCTTGGTTCCTATTTCCAGTCAAGAGGAGGTACTTTTTTCTGAGACATCCGGCCGGTATTTCATTTATCACAAAGTGTGAGGAAATCGTATGGTGACTTACTATATTTCTTCCAAGTCTCTTCTCGATATTCATGAAATCAATATGTCTTTTATCTTGCTTCGTTGTTCTAATCTGATTGATCAACTTTGAAGGAATGACAAATACTTTCTCACCAAAGTTGTTTGAGGCAAGGTTTCCCTTTCGTTACGAGGCATATGAGTCATGCGACATCCTTCCGACGTTTCGGCTACCTTTCGGGCAATCATTTCTCACGGATTTCCTAATTTAAAACCAACAGTTAGGGGGATCTATCATTCATGGAAGCTCCATGGCAGCTATTTACCAGATTTATGCCCACCATTTACCAGAACAAACCGCTCTTCTCAGTCTCCTTTTTTAATTGTCGAACTGGTCTATTACTAGTCTCACTTCACAAGGACCCTCGACTTACGCTCATCTAATTGAAGTGAATTGATGTTGTTGTTGTCGCTCCAGTTGAATTATAGCGTCCATCAGTCTATCAATAGCTATAACATACGAACATAGAATCAGTCTAGTCTATTACCATCGTTTTGAATAAGCCGTCATTTTCCAGAACTCTCTTTCACATTTATCAGCAGCTCTCTCACAGTCATGTCTCTACCTTAGGTTACAGGAAGCAAGAAACACGAAGCAAGAAAAGTCACTCAATATCAGTTCACTGGATGGCCAGACCACGGAGTGCCACAATATGCGACAGGTCTGTTGCAATTCATCAGGAGAATAAGAGTATCTATCAAGGAAGACAGTGGTCCACTTATTTGCCACTGCAGGTATTTGATTTACTTAATGTTCTATGTTTTTATATAGATGAAAATTATATATTTCTGCTTTTCTTTTCATGAAAAAAACAACAATGACAAATTACGAATACGGTACCACAGGGAGCATGGGGGTAGTACAAATCAACCATGATGTCCCACTGGGATAGACCTTTTAAATAATCTTCAAAGTCTGAGGTGAAGGCTGCAAATCTTGAAGCATCATCACATCAATTTTTATCACCGTAGACAAAATATTTAGAAGTAGCTATAACATTACAATCAAATTTAAGCGTACTGGCTAGAAATTAAGAATAGACAACAATAAATACAGAGTGCGTTGCAATGAACACCTTTCTTTTTGATAGTCAAGTTTTTTTTTTTTTTTTTTTTTTTTTTTTTTTTTTTTTTTTTTTTTTTTTTTTTTTTTTTTTTTTTTTTTTTTTTTTTTTTTTTTTT
>REGL01000351.1:189186-203400 GCA_004194395.1 Aurelia aurita complex sp. Pacific | reverse complement strand
TTTTTTTTTTTTTTTTTTTTTTTTTTTTTTTTTTATCGAACTATTTCTTAGACGACCCTCACATGAGCAAACTCAGACCGGTTTGAGTTTCAAATCGGTTTGAGTTTCAATTCGGTCTGCGGTCTAAGCCCTTGGAGTGCTCACATGACGCAGGCGAATTGAAACTCAGGTCGACCTGAGATTCGTTTCGGTTTCTCGGTCGGTTTGAGTTTTCAGGTCGACCTGAGATTTTCATGTGAGCAGAAACTTTTTTCGTTTCGGGGCGAATTGAAATTTCAAAACAAGTGTGAATGACATTCCTTGCGTTCCTTTGGCAATCAAAACGATCAAGATATATCTTCAACAATGTAATCATAATTGTTCTGAATGACATGGGAATGCGGGCATTGTTTGTATTCAGGAAATGTTTGTCAAATGCGCATGTGCAGAGCAAGTGAGCTGAACTCAAACCGATGTGAGAATGTTCATGTGAGGGGGGGGGGGGGGAAAATTAGCAGACACAGCCAAATTTCAAACCGATCTGAAACTCAGATCAGTCTGAGTTTCCTCATGCGAGGGTAGTCTTACTTATCCGGTACAATTATATTTTCAAATTTGCATCCTTTCTGATAAATCATCTTATCATGGAAAGTAAGCCTGGGTTTGAAAATCCATGTAATGAAATATATCTCAGCCGGTATTTTAGTCAAGGCTCTTTATTCCATGCCTCTAATGATATTCACTGTGCATGTTTCTTTTCTTCATTTGTTTGTACTGTGACTTTATTAATCCTCTATTTCAGAACCAGTATGCATTTATTTACGATGCCTTGCTAGAATTAGTGATAGTTGGAGATACAGAAATTGTTGTGAAGGACCTTCCAGCTCGGATTAGAGATCTAGAACGAATCAATCCTGATACCAATCAATCGCTTCTCCTTGAGGAATTTGAGGTGTGTATATCTCAATGAAAATTGCAAGAAAACTTACAGTCACACTACTCCCAATCTTCTTCTGGATAATTTTATATATGAACTATTTTTTAAGTTTTTTGAGTTCATGTTTTTTTTAGTTTAAATTTTAAGTTTTAAAACAACTATTTAGGCAATGATATCGTCCCTTTTTGCCTTTTTACTTTAAATTTCAACAATTTGTAACTTAGATTTTTACTTAAAATCAAAAATCGTAATTAGTTTGAATAGTATATTCCTCAAATTGTAACATGTTTTGCTTGAGGGCCCCTTTTAAAGTAGCGTTTGCCGAAGGGTTACCCTCCTATAAATGAACGAACTACTGAAATACTGAAAATTCAAAGTGGTTTAAATTTCTTTCAATTTTCAGACCAGATCTATGCGAGCTTTCACCAAAACTGTGGGTGCTTTACAGAAGTTTTCTGTCGAAGATATTCCCCAACAATGTTCCCACTCGTTTCAGGAGGGCATAGCTGTCGTTGACTGCTTTTGTTTTAATCCTTGATTCCCATGGACCGAGTTGCAAATTAGTGTTAATTTTTGGTGAGAAACAAGTTCGTTCATAAAGCTCATTTTAGCGAAAGTTGCAAGCCTATAGCATTGCTTCTGAGTGAAAACGAGAACTATGAACAGTAACCAATGTTAACGAAATAGGCAAGCCTCCTTAGGGAACCAGTATATAGTTAACATCTAAAGACCCCATTTGAATCAACAAAACAAACCCTAAATGCTCTTTATTTTCTTTAGCGTCTGAGTTACAACTTAGAAGAGAATCACATTTACGAAGCTGGCTTCCTGGAAGTTAATGCATCTAAAAATCGATTTCCCGAGATCGTTCCAAGTAAGTGCATTGTGCTTTGGAGGAATTAGAGGAATAATTAGGAAAGTACAGTTCCTGAAAAATACCGGGTGCGCCAAAATAAACTATGCACGTTTGGCAGGACACAATAGATCGTTCACTGGACCGATTTTGAAGATTTATGACTTAATCTTCAGCAGAAAGCCTGAATTAGATTCTAGGACTTTTTGCAATTTTTTCCGTTTTCAGTTTTTAAAGCTAGAAACGAGTTTCTTAAAATTTTCGTTTTCGAAAACATTGAAAACGATCAAAAAGCGTCGATCAAATTTTAACAGATTCAGCATGAATGAACAAAGAGAAAACATGTTCAGGGTGATTGGGGGTTTAGTACGAGCTCTCGTACAGCAGATTGCTATTGGTCAATTTCTAAATCGCAAATCATCACGAACAAGTTCTCTCTTTGTCCATTCATGTCGATTCTTCAGAAAACTTGATCGATGTTTTTGACCGTTTTCAGTGTTTTCGAAAACTAAAATTTTTGGAAACTCGCTTCTAGCTCTAAAAACTGAAAATGAAAACATTTGCAAAATATCCCAGTATCTAATTGAGGCTTTCTGCTAACGATTAAGTCATGAATCTTCAAAATCGATCCAGTGCAGGATTTATTGTGGCCTGCCAAACGTGCATAGTTTATTTTGGCGCCCCGGTAGAGAAACGTTTAATTACGCAATTCGAAAAAGGAAAATGCCATGATACCAGCGTCGATCGTCGGATTCGAAGATGCTTACGGTGACTAATAAATGAAGGTGGAAACACCACAATACGACGAAGAAACAACCGCAAATATGTGTGAATTTATATTTGACCAATATTTTACCAATATTTTACCAATATTTACCAATGAATTTTCATTGCACACCCTGTACTGCTACCAGGAATACGAATGGAGAATCTTCTATGTGCATCTGGCAAATTTCATCTGATCGGTACATTACATTTGAACTTTAGACAACGTGGGAAGTCTATCAGCAGTCCGAACAATATTAAACACTGACCGTATTTGCTGATACGAATGCGTTCCAACAACACTTATTTACAACGACAAATTGACATTGAGCGAAAAACTGCAATTTTTACTTCTCCTTCAGTTTTTTCAAAGGGACGGTGGGTGTGTGGGTGTCGTTGTCGATGCTTTGCGTCTTGTGCTTGTTTAAAATGAACGTTGTCCTTAACAAGAAAGTCATTTGTAAGAAAATAGCTTAACATGTAAGAAACTCTAGAGAAAAGTGCTGAGAAACTTTAGAAATTGAGGTAAAGGATGTCATGACTAAGATGTGGTTGAACTCACACTATTGAGAAAATATTCAATGCAAATTGTGTTTTGAGCCCAATAAAACTTCTCCTTGCCATATATTGTTTTGCAATATATGTCAAGAAGTTCATCAGTTACTTGTGTCTTCATCTGATGCATTGGTAGGAATTACACCAGAATCCTTGCACCCAGAAAATAAGAAACAAATTAACAGTGTTTAGTGCGAGAAAGTGGAAAATTCCATGCCAAACGACCAAACTCTAAGCACTCTGGCATGATCCAAATTTCTTTCAGTTATGCGAGCAATGAATTAGCTTAATTGCAGTTCTGATTGTATTGCCGTCACCTAGCAACACCCACGCATTCAGATGGCATTCAATGGGATGTACAGAATAATTTGAAGGGGTCTGTTCTGAATTGTAACGGTCCTGTGGCCCAATGGATAAGGCGCCTGACTACGGATCAGGAGATTCCAGGTTCGAGTCCTGGCAGGATCGATGTTTTTGCCATTTTGTGACGCATAGCTGTCTCAGATGTCTCAGCACTAAACAAGTTGACTCAATACTGACGACGTGATTCCTTGTATTCATTCAACGATTTTGATCTGATGTTTTTATTTTGACTCGATGTGATGTCATAGCATCATCCAATTTAATGTGGAAAACTGAGACTCATGTAATCAGTCTAGGCTCAATCCGCAAGTCTGAAAACACCTCCATATGATTTGGACTCTTACATACAGCAAAACTGGACAACGTCCTAAGCTGCGACAATTTTTTTGTTCCAATCAAAAGGCGGTATTTTTCTTACTGAACATGAAATGAAAACGTTTATTTTCTAAGTCTGTTTCACATTTGATGTTAGGCACATCAAGGGTGAATGAAAATTCATCCACACAAAATCGACAGTATTTCGGACCATTGATATTGCGAATCAGAAACCCAGACCTGACAGCATATGCGCAATGTGTTGAGCGTTGGGGATTTTTTTTTTTTTTTTTTTTTTTTTGTCCGGGGTTCCTATTGCTCAGCATCATACTACTATGCTGGCATGAATGTGAAACGGATTCTAGTATTTATCAGTAATTTATCGTATTTGTACCTTTTTGTAGTTGTTTATTTAGTTGCTATTTTTTGCATGTCTTTATGTTAATGGCCACGGGGTAGTTATTGTCTTTTGCTCCTTGTGGTCCCGTCCCCGTAGTGTTGTATAGTCTGTAAAGTAATAAGAAAGTATAGTAGGATGTAGATGTAACATGTATTGTAGCATTTTAAATGATTGAAAAAAAAATAATTAAAACTTTTTCACTGAATGTTGATAAGATCAGGGCCGAAGCCAGTGGGGGGGGGGGGCGCCCCCCCCAAGAGGCTCTTTGTCGGAAATTTTACTCTACCTGTCGGATTTTTTTGTGGTTACAGGCCCACATTTAGACGATTTTATTGGGAGAATGATTCATAGAACATATTGACTTTCGAGAACAAATTCTGACATGAATTTTGGATCTACAGCATATTTTAATTCCAAAATCTAGTCATTAAAAGAGCACATCAGTCCTTTCATGCATGATTCCTAAAATTGGGGTTGTTGCTGTTGTTGTTGTTGATTTTGGCGTCGGAAAATTTTGGTTCTTCGCCCCCTATGAATTCAAGGCTGGTGTCGGGCCTGGATAGGGTCAAGTGAGCCACACACATGATACGAAAGATTGATTTGGTCTTTCGTGTAACAGTTTTCAAAGTAGAATTAAAGATTTTTCTAGCAGAATTTTAGTCATTTTATTTTGCTAACTGTAGTTAGTGTAAGGACCACAACGAGCATCATTTTGAGTCATTTTAAAGGTTCACGGAGAAAACAAGAGACAACTCCGGTGTACCGGGTGAGCCAGAAAAAAGTTCCCACTTTCGACCAGTGGCGTGGCCACGGGGGGGTATGTGCCCCCCCACTTTTGTCGAAAGATGGTCCTCGAGATTCCTCTAAAACCGAGGAGAAATAGCTGGGTATAGGTTGGGTAAGAATTTCCCGAGAAATGTCAAATCTTCCATTTTAGCACTGGCAAGCATGATATTGGGAGAGGCATTCTAAGCCAAAGTAAAGGGCGTGGCCCCAAAAATTTTCCTGGGGGCTTCGCCCCCAGACCCCCTGTTTTAGATTCCCCCCACTTAAATTACCCTGGCCACGCCGCTGCTTTTGACAGGCCACCATAAATCATACATATCTCATTCTCAGCTGAGTAGAAATTATACATATGTGGGCTTATAGGAAAATTTATCTTCTTTTTTTCAGTTGAGTCAACTCGATTGAAATTATGGCCATTTCCAAATATGGAAGGATCAGATTACATTAATGCCAATTTTGTGGATGTAAGTATCAAATCATTGTATTCGGTTGCAGCTATCTTTTTACTTTAAGCTTACCATAAAGCTCTGTTGCGCTCCCAGGTGGCTCATTTGTAAGCTTCCAAGTTGCTTATTTGACTTGGAGACTCAATATAGGGCTCAAATCTTTCATATCTTTAAAGAGGTGGGTGTAAAATTCCATTAGATCTTTCTTTGAATTGAATTGCTTGAAAGGAAATTATGGTACTTTTCTGTAAATCTGCCGTGGAAATGTTTTGATATCTTGATATTTTTCAAAATGGCGGCAATTTAATTATATTTGAAAAAATTCATGGACAATTTTGGAAAAATTGAAATCATCGTAAATCCTAAACCAATAGAGGAAAATTGATATTACCTTCAAGAAAACCATAGTTTATGAAGGTCTCGAATATGGTGGCAAGCAGAAATCTGTAGCTTTTCTGGTTTAGGATAAGAAATTTTGATGACGTCATAGCCTCAATTTCGATAAATGCCGCCATTTTGAAACTAATCAAGATATCAATAAATTTCCACGGCATATTTACAGCAAAAATCCTAAGTTCCTTCCAAGCCATTTAATTCAAAGAAAACTGTGAGGGAATTTGACACCAACCTTTTTAAAGATTTGAGCCCTATGTTTTGGAGACTCTAAAAAAGCAGACTTGAAGGCAAGGGGCAGGCCTCATTGAAAGCATTCTGTGCCTACAAAAAAATTGTTGGGAAAAATGTTTCTCCAATCAAAGAGCAATCATTGCATTCGGAGTACAGAAAAGTTGCCAGCAACTAAAGTACAGTAAAAACCCGCACATAAGAACCTTCATTTATTAAGAACCTAACTGCCTGAAATCATATATTTTGTACCCAATGGATAAGAACTATTTCAGCCTGATATCATAACTAGGATCTTAATAAAGAGTTTCATTAATTCATAGAGAAATAAATGCAATCTGTTTGCCAACCAACCTCTTTTGTGAACTCCAAAATATTACTCACACACCTGTGATAGGCAGGGCCTGCAGTGGTAAACTGGGTAAGCTTGGATTAAATGGATAGGGCCAAGAGTGTAAATAAGTTTGGCTCAGATTTAGATTCACATATTTCCCTTTGTTAAGAACCTACATCCTGATTACTGGATGTGCCTCATTGCATAAAAACCTAAGCAGGCTGATTTCTAAATCTTAGGTTCTTATGTGCGGGTTTTTACTGTATGATACTATTTTGTACCAGCGAGCGGCGCATTTTTCTTCCATTAAAGATTTACAAACATGTTACTAATTACAATACCTAAAAACTACCCTACAATACTACAGAGACAACGCCACAGGGAGCGAAATGCATGTCTACCCTGCGGCCATTCAAGGGCAATAAATTAAAAGCTACATCTAACTACTATTGCAAAAACGAACTTTTCAAATACAGGCGGAAAATGAAAGTACATGTGAATGTAGCTTGCAACCAAATACATTAATTGCATGTGTAGGTTTAAAGTTTAGAACCAAACATGGTAATTTGCAAATAACTAATAAAACGAAACAGCGGTGCTCATGTGCTTGCACTTATTAATGATGCCCTGGTGAGTGTTTATGGTTTTGGTTGAGAAAAGAGATTATTTCAGAATGGGAATATTAGGGATATGAATTATTTGTTTTTGAAACTTTCATCGGTTACTCATAATCAATAATCAATTTTAACAGAACAACGATCGCGTTTCGCTCAGAGGGTAGCAATCTTCATCGTTGTGATTCATGCTTTCTCGTGAAACTAACCTACTTGTTTCTTCGTTGTCAAGGGCTACCAACAACGTGAAGCCTTCATATTAACGCAAGCACCAATGGAAAACACTGTCGAAGACTTCTGGAGAATGATCTGGGAATATGAAGTATTTACGATTGTCATGCTGTCTAGTGCAGAAGAAAGTGATTCAGTAAGTATGCGAATTTTTTTACAGGACAGCAAGAACCTGCAATAACAATGTGGTTTTTAGAAATTAGCCAGTTGAGTTTCGTAGCTTCTGGATTTTTGTTTTTGCGTTAATGTGGGTTCCGAGGGGCGTATCACTTTGTGAGAATCTCATACGCCTTTACCAAAGATTCTTTTGTTTTCAAGAAAAAACCGTAAAAATTCCTTAAAAATCCTATTGTTGAAAAAAATCTCGTACGCCTTTTCGGAAGAGTGATACACCCCTCGGTGAGTTCAGTTATTCGGGCTAAGCAATGTTCTTCTGTAGCGGGTTTCGGAGCAGTTTTTATCTGTTCGCCAAGATTAAATATAAATAACAATTGCCTACTGTGTTCTCCTTGCAGCTTCTTTCTCTCAGAATGATGACCACCTTACTGCGCCTACAACTGTTTCATATTTTATTCCACAGACTCATTGCTTTCCATATTGGCCTGCAGACGGTGAGCCTGCGAATATCGGTTTACTGCTGGTGCAGATAGCAGCAGAGGAAGATAGACAGGGATTTGTCAAAAGAGATTTTAGAGTTACTAATTCAAAGGTATGTTGCTCTAATTTGCTGTCAGTTTTGTTTGGGATTATCTGATTCCTTTAAACATAGGGCTCAAATCTTTAAAAAGGTCGGTGTAAAATTCTATTACAGTTTCCTTTGAATTAAATGGCTTGGAAGAAACTTAGCGCTTTTTGCTGTAAACCTGCCGTGGAAATTTATTGATATCTTGATTAGTTTCAAAATGGTGGCATTTTTAGATTTTAGGCTATGATGTCATCAAATTTCTAAATCCTAAACCAGAAAAGATACTGATTTTTGCTTTTCACCATATTGTAGACCTTCATAAACTATGGTTTTCTTGAAAGTTAGATGATCTTTCGTCATTTGGTTTAGGATTTACGATGATTTAAATATTTTCAAAATTTTCCATCAATTTTTTCAAAAATCATTAGATTGCAACCATTTTGAAATTAATCAAGATATCAATAAATTGCTACGGCAGATTTACAGCAAAGTGCTATAAATTCCTTTCAAGCCATTCAATTCAAAGAAAAATGAAATAGAATTTTACACCCACCTTTTAAAGATTTTAAAGATTTGAGCCCTATGCTATTCCTTTACATTTTCCCAGCAGATTCAGGATTCAGTGCACTTGAAATCATTGCTTGAAAACTATATTTTGTACATCATTATTTCAAACAATTTGAAACACGAATACAGTTGAACTTTTGTCAAAATCTTGATAAAGTCTTCTTCAGTAACTTTCTTGATTTGTATCTTCAAAAACCTTGTGCTCACCAAGACGTGGTTCAATTTGCATGTGAAATTTTTATGTGATCGCTTTTGAGCTCAAACAACAGGTGTCCCTTAAAACAGTAGGAAGATTGAAAGAAGATCTCCTAAAATTGTTTGGCCTTTGAGAAACATATCTGCTGTAGCTTGAATCAAATTTTTCAGCAGACAGTTGCACTTTTCTTAAGTCAACCGGTGTGGAAAAACCGGCCGTTGAGAAACTGACTTGCAGGACCTAAACCCTGTTTAAAAATTCTCAAACATTTTCTGAAGAGTCGTAGCTCTAATATTAAGAAATCAAACAGCCTTTGATCTTGAAAACCTGCAATCTTCGACTTAATATATTGAGAAAAAAACTGCATCCCTCCTCTCCCCCGTTTAATCATGGCTACTGTGAGCTACAATTTACTGCTTTGCTCCAAAAAAATGTAACATTGACTGGGGAAGGCGGGGGGGGGGGAGATAGTGGGCATGATTTCTATCATAAGTCATTTGCGCTCTTTGAAAATGGTTACTTTTCTCAACAATTTTGGTTAGGATTGTAATTCTAAAATGGTGGACGCATATCATAGTTATTTGCATAATTATTTGATACCTATGTTTTTTGCAGACTGGTGAAACACGAGTCGTAACTCATTTCATGTTTTATGACTGGCCCGAAGATTCAAGTCCTGCTGATTCAACTTATGTCATTGATATGATTAAACAGATGGAACGAACGCAACAAATGACTGGAAATGGATCTATGGCTGTCCACTGCAGGTTGGGATCCAGGCTTTATAGTCTGTTTGAGATAAGATTTCACGTGAAAATTCCTACGAATAACAACAATTCAAGTGTTTTGCATGAATAATTTGCGTTATCGCAAATCTTACATGACATCTGATTTGAGCAAACGTTAACTTGAAATTAGATTTAGAGTGCTCTCCAACTTTTATGTTCTCCCTTTCACCTCTCTTGTCCTCACGACAAGGGCCCAACATGTTAGAACTAATCTAGATGCAACAAGAAAATAAGGAAGCCTCAAAATTTGCACGACGCAAGCATTTACGCTTTGCCACTTGAGTTTTCGCTCGGATTTATTTCAACTTTGTATGGATGACTATACCGAGTTTAGTGCGGATAGAAGGATACGAATAGTTAATTTCCTTCTTGTGAGCGGTTGAAATCATATTTAGATTGCTAACACAGTAAATCAATCTGATGATGTTTTGTGCATTTGCAGCATGCTTTCTTCCTAAATGAGTGTGTCAATAATAAGAGCTGGTTGATTAATAAGAATTGGTATACGGTATATATTCAAAATGAAAAGAAATATGGTTTGTTTGTTTCCCAATGAAAGTATTTACAAACTGTATTAGGTTAGAGCAAAAATATTATAGCACCTGTGTCATAAACTTTCAAAGGAAGGTTTAGAATTCAGGGCATGCAAAAATGTTTTTCTTCCTGCGACCGGAGATAAATCATACCTAAATTTCCTGCAAGCATAGAAGAATTAGATCGTCCAGCTTTCTCGAAAAGAAGTCAAGTTTTAGAGGTTCCCAATGATCGTTTTTTTAATCCCTATCTGCATAGTATTTGTGAGATATTGGATCTGAAATATCTTTGAACCGAAACACAGAAAATACTGTTATTGGGTTCAGATCTTATATTTGTTGTTACACTGCAAATATAACTGGTTATTGAGAAACAATACAGCTAATTTTGCTGGAATTCGTATATTACCTTGTTCGTTTTTTACGAACAAATAAGCATCAGAGCATGAATGAACAGGATATATTTTGAAAATTTTCCTGCAGCAAATTGCGACTGAAAAATTTCCCGCGACCGACCGGTCACATGGTCGGGTGGGTTTTCATGCCCTGGTTTAGATGGTGCTTGGCTTTCTACCAGGCAGGAAAACATATTTTGGAGCCCTGTTCATCTACGTATTTGGGACACAGGGCGCCTGAGACGTTCTTTAGAGTTACCACATGCCACTGTGCTTCTACTATTTCTAATTTGTATCAATTTCTAACACAGATCTTGCTGATGGTTCTCTTTATTTCTAGTGATGGTTGTGGCCGCAGTGGGACCATTTGTGCAATTATGTTTTGCATCGAAAGGCTGAAGTTAGAAGGAGTCGTTGATGTTTTCCAAACTGTAAGACTGATGCGAACACAAAGGCCTCACGCTATTAGAGATCCGGTAAGTTTCCAAGCTAGCATACTATAATCAAAAGCTCAGCGGGGATGGCACCAATCTGAGGGTTGGTGGTTCGAGTCCCGGGGGGGGGCACTCATATATTTTACCGTACAGGGACGTGTCGCTGAACAGGGTAACCTTTTTACATTCCTACTCCGGGGTAGGGTATCACTTTTGTATAGTTGGCTCCATGACAGGGTCCATATTTGCTGTAGTTGACTCCATAAGGTCGTTGCAAGCCATTGGCACTCTGAGTGTGATTTAAATCGTTTGGATAGCAACATTCCCGCATTTTCTGACAGATTTCTATCAAATTTCCGGGGCAGCTTACAATTTTGTATGAAGAAACTCAAGAACAGGATATTGTTATTAAAATTTTACTCTGGGACAGGGTATCATTTTCGGGAATTTTACTCCGACACAGGGTGCTCTTTCAGATTTTTCACCGGCACTTCCAATATTTTCGTAGACCAAGTGCCCCCCCCCCGGGTTCGAGTTCCCGCCTGTCAACCTTCTACGAAGAGTGAAGAGAGTTTCCAACTCTCTGAAATTCCAGGCCGAAGAAATCACGAGGTGTGGTCACATCGGGAGGAAGGACCAGAACACGCTCGATATGCTTAGCTTCTCAGTTTTTTACAAACTGTCTTCGGATTCTAGGAAGAACTAGAAAAAATAATCAGCAAAAGCTTATAATTATCATAATCTGTTAGTATTTACTGCTGGGTGCCCCAGAAATAGTTGTCTTATTCATGGCACAAGAAAGTCAAAATAAATGGTTCCTTCCGAAACAGCATTTCTCTTGCGCTCCAACAATGTTAAAATCAAGTAAATATTGCAAGACAGGGCTTTGTCATTGTATTTGAATATTTTCAAGATTTGAAAAAGGGTTATGTGATAAAAAACCATGCTGGTAGATGCTATAACATCAAATATTTTCTAATTCATTGCATTCAACCGAAAAAAACTTTATTTATTAACTAAACTACAATACACAGATAGTAGTGAGGTCAGTCTAGCAAGATTACATATAGGTGTGCCAAATAGAGCAAACACGGAAAGCACATTATTTCTGTCACTCGTACGTTCATTTGATACATGTAACCTGAATCTCTGAAAACAGGGAGGGGATGGGCGGGAGGGATCCCATCTTTCATAAAGTACTTGCCATCGACCTGTGATTCTCCACGCCTTAAAGAGCTTTTTATATTTGCCTACTAAGCACGCCTCCACGGAGATCGTGCAACAGTATTCCCTTAAGAAACTTAACAATGCTACTACAAAATAGTTTCCTATTGTACTGTTAATAAATTCATATATTTTTTCCCATTAATTTTCTTGTGATCATTTATCTTTATTTGCAGGAGCATTATTTATTCTGTTACAATGCTGTGAAAACATTCGTCGACAAATTCAGTGACTATGCAAATTTCAAATAGAACTCGTGAGTGAGTGAGATAAACAAACAATTTACACCCAAGGCAAGGTGTACGACTTGTTTTCAGAAGAGTAGCCAGACAAGATATCGCAGTTTTCATGGATAGGTTGTTGTATATAGATAGAGGAACGTGTTTTTGTGTACTGTTTATGCAATATGTGTCTTACTCGCTAGCCTTGGTAGGCTAGTACAACCGTCAGAAGACCCAAGTTATTTAGTTTGTTGCAGAGCAGGTTGCATGGATTATCTCTCATAAACAAATACATGTCTGAAGCAGTAACGTGTAAAAAGATTCGGATGCAAAAAACCAGAAGATTTAGCACACTGAGGCCTTTCTGACTTGTGACGTCATCAGAGTGTGATTTAAAGGGAATGTAAACATATAAAAGTAGCTCAAGCCATTTGCGGTCAAACTCTAGCCAATTACATATCAGTATTTCCTGTTGACTTTGATAAGTTACCCAAATATGGTGCGGCACGTGTCACGGCGTATTATCTTTGCACGGCTATTTTTACCAAAGGGTTTTACATGCTTAGATTCCCTTTAAAACAGCTAACTGAAACAGTATATGGATAACGCAGGGTCAACAGAACTGACAGAAATTCCTTATACCAGTCCATCTTGTGAGGAAACGCATGATCTTCGTCCTGGTCATCGCTACAACTACCTTAACTATTACCCCCCTGATTGCTCAAACCAGAACTCGTAGTGTTATGTTTACCAAAAAACTTGACTTATTTTACAATCTATTTTGGTTTTTTGTCGCTCCAATCACTGCACAGTATTAAGGAGTGAAAGTGAAAGATAGTCCACTTTATGGTTGGCAGAAACATTAAATGGTTGGTATAAGGTTGAGGGCTTGCATTTGCAGAGAGCAAAAAAAAGCAATGGACGGCCAAAGAAACAATGCTGTGTCTGAATTTTTCTTTGCTCTGATAGACTATTTACTATTTACCATTGCATGTCCAAAATGACACTGTAAAGGCGTAAAGTTTTGTTCAATTTCTGTGTATGCATGATTGTGAGTCGTAGTCAGAGCTTCCACCAGTTCTGTCAATAGTAATAGCTGCAATTATCAGTCTATTTTACGAACATGTTCAGGAGTGCGAAATGGGTCGAACAGCGTCGTTAGCGGTCGTGGCTGACTTGTCTTTCATCGAAGTGTGCTAACCTTAGTTTGTAGTTTTTTTATTTATCGATATGTCTAAATTTGTTCTTATTTTTCATGAAGGAGTATATATTTTGCTGTTTATCAAAAGGGATGCTTTTTCTGATAAAACGAATTTTCAAACGAAAATATTTGAAACTGAAACTTTTGTATCAGTTTTATGAACATCTTAAATGCCAATTTTTGAACTGCTAAGTGAAGCTTTTGTTATAAATCTAGGCTGACAATTGAGTGATTTTTTTCAAAGGAGAAGAATCATAGTTAGCTTTCTGGTTTGGCAAAAAATGCAAAAATTTAAAGCACATTGGATTGATGTAAACGGTCTGATGCTATACAAGCACGGTATCGTGTAAACAAACATAGGGCTCAAATCTTTAAAAGGTCAGTGTAAATTCTATTGCCGTTTTCTTTGAAATAAATAGCTTGGAAGGAACTTACGGTTTTTTGCTGTAAATCTGCCGTGTCAATTTATTGATATCTTGATTAGTTTCAATATGGCGGCATTTATTAAATTTTAGGCTATGACGTCATCAAATTTCTAAATCCTAAACTACAAAAGCTACAGATTTCTGCTTGCCACCATATTGTAGACCTCCATAAACTATGGTTTTATTGAAGGTTATATCGTTTTTCCTCCATTGCTTTAGGACTGACAATGATTTCAATTTTTTCAAAATTTTCCATGAATTTTTTCAAAAATAATTAGATTGCTGTCATTGTGAAAACAATGAAGATGTAAAAAAAAGTTCCACGGCAGATTTACAGCAAAGT
>REGL01000351.1:162882-174265 GCA_004194395.1 Aurelia aurita complex sp. Pacific | reverse complement strand
CTTGTATGCATTCTAGCATTTGTGCAGAGCACCAGACTTAAACTGTTCTTAATTCTGAAGTGGGATAAAAGCTCACTTAGAATTCCAATTCGATCCAGTGGTTTTTGCCTTGTTTAAATGCCCTCTCATAAAGGGGCTCCGTCGTCAAAATGTAAACAAAACTATGATTTTTGCAGTTTTTTGAAAGTGATATCACACAGGATTTTCGTTTTTTTTCAAAATGAAAGTTGCTGTTTGGGCATTAATCATTGTACTTCACTAAAGAACAAACCAAACATTCATATCTTCTACGATTGCTCGGATATAATAAGTGGATTTTCAAGGGTCGCTTTTTGGTGGCTTGCGTGAAGCCACCAAACAAACTGCAGAGAACAATGAATGAACAATGGATAATCGGAGACACGTGCGAGTTTACGGATTTGTTGACTGTTTGACGACGGAGCCCCTTCAAACTGGTGTGCACATCGTGTTGGTCAGACCTTATACCTTATTTTTTCTGATATATTTCAGATGCAAGGAGAAAACAGGAAGAGAGTTTTCTTAGAAAGCCACTTGAATTCAAAGAAAAATCAACGAAAAAAGACTTCAGGTATTCAAGTGATCCTCTTCATAATGATTTGGATGATTCATTTGATTTATCACTGACATCAGATCTCGATGATATAAGTCTAAATACTTCATTAAATCTTTCTGATGAAATCGACACTTTGTCTCTTGATATTCTTAAAAGAAAGTTTTAGGAATCAATAAACTTGACGTGTAATTTTAAAAAAATTTACCGTATGTGTTGTATGTGTTTTCAGCAATGTTTTAAATATATTGTATTCATTAATTTCGTGAAAGAAAGTGTGGTTTGAATCTAAGCAAGTACAAGAAGGCTCTCTGGATGGCCCAAATGGTCTACTGTGTTGAAAATTGGCCTGTTAGTGGGCTGGACAACAGAGGAATTGAAAGTCATGTATCAAAGATAGTTATCCAAGCCATCACTATTTTGGAACAGAAGATTCAGAGATTCAGAGGGCCTTCCAAACTACCGCCTTGACAATTTCAGGCTCAATCAAATACAAATTCCGAGTCTGCCAACCAGTCATACGCATATGGTTTGCCTTAGAACAGTATTTGGTATTGGGGGGTTACCATGGATAAAAGAGTTAAATTGAAAGTAAGAATTAGATAGATGGACAGCCTTGCTCGGCCTTAAGATACCCATTGTTTCTCCACCCGTACTTTAGCCTGCTCGCAGACTCGACTGGTTTCCGTCTCGGAAATTTCCTTTTAGAAACCCTTTGAAAGAATTACACTCTTTTTTTCTTATAAGAATATTTTAAATTTTGTCCAGCCACGATATTCTTAAGAAAGTTTCGTTTTGAGCCTGAACATATTCTTAAATTATGTATGTCAGTCATGCGATTCTCTGTTATGAACATCACAAAACAGGCAACTGCTGAAAAATGAAACACAAATATGCCAGCTGAGGCTGACAATATTCTTATCACATTCTTAAAAATTGGATGATTCTGAGCCTGAATATTCTTATAAACTTTATTCTTATAAAAAGAAAAGAGTGTATGGTTTGTGCCAGGAAAAGGGACCTTCTCTGAGAAACATCAGTCAAATTGAACTGTTATTCCTCTGAAACATTGAAAAGTTCGAGGAAACCATGTTCGAATTCGATATCTAATTTCCACTGTATATATATATATGATATCTTTAGTTTTTAGGTATTTCTAGCAGTCGTGGAAAAAATTGTTTATGATAGATATTACGAATTTTGATTTTGACTTTGGTATGCTTGTGTTTTAACTTCTCTATAACTGTGAGAATTTGTCGGGGAATTTGTATCTTACAAGCGTGGTAGTAAAAATTTGATTCACATTTGACTCGATTTTGTGATGCTTTTGTGATGAATCATGATGAACGAAAGTGAGACTTCGACAAGTCCAATTTTGTGATGAAATATTGTGCGACTGCATTGTCTTGAAATGTGTCAAAAATGACGCTTCAAGTGTGAAGGAATTTTGAAAATATAGAAGATTGCTGATATTTCGCGTTCACTTCATCAGAATTACAATGGGTAACTTAGGAACAACAACTTAACAAAGGGAAAGGGCACCATTTGTCCCATGAGTGATAAGAAATGTAGTTGTTATGTCAAAACAATAGGCACAGGCTCGTAAACACGTTGACGTACAAACGAGGAAGGAAAAAACAATGCCAATGTCCCAATGGCTTTTTAAGAGTGTCCTTTGGGATCTTTGCAATTGCAATGAAATTTTGGTTTTGTTTCTTATTTCCCAAGACGGTAACCGTAAGGTGGCTCGTTGTATCAAAAAAGTGTAATCACAATACAAATCAAAATGTCGGTTAGTGGCGATTCACCAGTCCGGCTTCGATTTGCGGCCAATTTATCCTTCCTCTTTCAAGATATCAAGAAACTACCAAACAGATATATAGCTGCAAAGAGAGCAGGTTAGTTTTCTTTTATTTATTCCATGGTTGATAATATCCTGTCGAAAATTCAAACACAGTTAGACCGGTTTCTTGCTCGCTCGACATCATGCTGTTTGAGTGAGAGGGCCTAAAAAGTGTTTACAGTAGATCAGCTGCAAGGTGATTATTTCTTGCAAACTCCAGACCTTTCTTTGGAATTGAGATGTTCTATGGAAGAACTTGTTTGAGATATATTCATCCTGTACCATTCAGGCAATCCAAAGAAATGTTACGAGAACGGTTACAAGTTGATGGTTTTCAAAAGCCAAGGGGATGGGAGAATTTTCGCAATATTTATCTGTATTTATTGGCATTGGAGGTTGACTAAGCCAATTTTCAGCATCTGATATCTGTAATATTTCTGAAGCCCAAACACAGGCCCAAATTTTAAGTGCATAAAGGAAATTCTGCTGTTTTCTTTTTTATTGCCATGCTTCCAAACCCGCATCCAAACCAGTGAGCAAGCTTGTGATATTAGATATTTATTAAGATCCCTTTGGCCCTGATATTTCCCCTCAGCATGTTAAAACTCTGATCCTTATTTTTCGCCCAGGATTCAGTGGTGTAGAATGTGCTGATCCTTATTCTGATGCAATAAATGAACTCGTTAAAGCAAAAGAAGAGGCACAGATTCAACAAGTATTGATTAATTCTTTCAAAGGTAACTCTCCTTTTTAAAATTGTTTTTGATATCAAATTTAACCTTTCTTGAATTACTGTACAACTTCATTGCTTCAAGAACATGGTTGCTGTAGCCTGCACACAGACTTTACTATTTTGCAGAGGAGGATCCTTTCCTTCTTCCGCAAAATAGTAAAGTCTGTGCTCAGGCTAGGTTGCTGTTGCAAACTTAGCCACAGCAAGTGCATTTTTGGTGATTTTAAGGAATGTTTTTTTCAAAACTGTATTTAATTACCTTGGTATGCAGCTCTTTTGTTTCACTTTATTTTGTTTCATTTCAAATAGGAGCTTTTCAAACTGGGAATCTTTTCATTGAGACACCCTGTAATTTTGTAATAATATAAAATGCTACTGTATGCTAAGTTTAATTCCTGTTGCAATAAATCAGTCTGATTTGGTCTCATTGTGTGTATATATATTTCTTACAGGAGGAACAAAGGGATTAGCAGCTGTCCCAAATCGCCAAGAAGAATTCAAACAATGTTTAGAACTTTCTATTCAATATTGCATTGCACTGAAATGCAAGTGGTTAGTATTCACCTTTATTGTCCTATTGTCAGGGCAGCAACTCAGTGTTACAATCTGATTGGCTGAAAGCATTTGAATATGATGTAATAATGAGGCATTATTATCTGGTAATGCCTGCTCATTACGAAACTGACTCAGCTTTGAATTCGAACTACAGATCAGTGCTTTGAACACACTGAAAAACATTTCGAATAGCAACAAATGACTTTGTTTGCAGGCTTTGAAATTATCTTTTTACTATGTTCAAAAATGAAAGCCCTGACCATAAGGTAACAAACCATATAACTACTTAATAACTGTTTCCTTCGGGCAATACCAAAAATATTAACCCTCAGCCTCTGTACAAAACCTGGCAAGCTCAGTCTTATACTGATGGCTCCAGGAAAATATTTTCTGGTATTGCCCTCGCAAACAGTTATTATAGGCTTAATATTCCTCAATTTTTGTGGTGCAAACAATAACAGCCAGAATATACTAATATAAGAATGTTCAAAGCTATAAGGTATTTCTATTAATGTAAGAATGATAACATAGTCTTACTGTACACTCTGGTAGTTCATACCAGGTTTAGAAGGCCTTGATGTGCCAATTACTTAAACTTGTTTTGTTTCTTGCATCTGCCATTTTAATACCATTTTTCTATTAATATATATTGTATTTACACTCTTGGGTCGGGAATAAAAGTCTCCCCCTGCTTATTAGTTATTTTTTTAAGATCCACCTAGGACCATACATTTTTCCAGACTCAAAATTTATTAATCTTGAGCTTCTTGAAGTGTGATATAATAAAATCATGTTTCCTGAAATATCTTTATTTTGTATGATTTCTATTTTGTTTTCAATATTCTTGACGATAAAAATAACTCTTGGGCACTCAAAGTTGCCTTTAAATTTGCTGCATTAAAATGCTCTATCTGAAATACTGCATGCCTAAGGTTTGTTTCATTGCAATATCTTGTTTTGTAGTCTGCATATACTGGCTGGTGTCTATCCTGATGGGGACAACTTAAATGAAGAACACATGACTTTATGGCATGATACATATATACAAAATCTTAAATTTGCTTCCCAAAGGGTGGCATTGGTATGTGAATTATAATTTTTCAAATCCTACTTTTCAGGGTCTCTTTTCTGTCCATTCTAAATCACGGTATTTTCTTTTTACTTTATGCACCAGTAAAATTAAAAAAGAGAGCAAACTTGAGGGAAAACTAAAAAGGAACAAAGCAGAGAAATGAAGGAAAAATAAAACATTATATTTTGTCTTCTATTGATGTCTCTTTACGTTTTTCTTGGAAATTTTTCAAGCTTTAAGACTTGAATATCTTTTCAAACAGAACTCCCATAGAATAATGACTAATTCTTATCCTTGACAGAAAATTTTAATCTTTGGTCAATCATTTTTCAGATGCTTAAATTACAATAAGAAACCCTTATTCTGTTCTGTAAATTAGATTATGAATAACCTGGATGAATTGGAGTGGAAAACCAGAAATTTCCATTTGTTCATATTGCATCTTTCACAATTATTTTATTTTGATCTTTCAAATCTTTCATGAGCCATTCTACTAGGTGCGCCAAAATAAACTATGCACGTTTGGCAGGCCACAATAAATCATACACTGGACCGATTTTGAAGATTCATGACTTAATCTTTAGCTGAAAGCCTGAATTAGATTCTAGGACTTTTTGCAAATTTTTTCGTGTTCAGTTTTTAGAGCTAGAAGCGACTTTCTTAAAATTTTCGTCTTCGAAAACACTGAAAACGATCTTAAAACGTCGACCAAATTTTAAAAGACTCAACATGAATGTACAAAGAGAAAACATTTTCAGGGTGATTTGGGGATTTAGTACGAACTCTCATACAGCAGATTACAACCAATTGATTTCTAAATCCCAAATCACCACAAACAAGTTTTCTCTTTGTCCATTCATGTCGATTTTTTATAAAATTTGATAGACTTTTTTTATCGTTTTCAGTGTTTTCGAAAACAAGTATTTTAAGAAACTCGCGTCTAGCTCTAAAAACGGCAAACAATAAAGTTTGCAAAAAATCCTATGATCTAATTCAGGCTTTTTGCTAAAGATTTAGTCATGAATCTTCAAAATTGGTCCAGTGTACGATTTATTGTGGCCTGTCAAACGTGCATAGCTTTTTTTGGCGCACCCGGTATAAGACAATTCTTACAACAATATTACAATACATGCTGTGACAATTCTCTGGAAGGGTCAGTTTTTTCAGTTATATTTATCTTCTTCTGCAGGACAACATAACAATTGTGATAGAACCTATTTCAAATTTGCAAAATTACTTTTTAACACAGACTGATCAAGGTACAGTATATACGGTTTGATTTTCTGAAGGCCTTTTTTTATTTTTACATATCAATCTAAAATTTTACAATAACAGAACATAGTTACAAGATGATACCACAAGGAGAATGAGAATAAAGTGCAACCCCGTGGCTTTAACAATTAACATAAAACATTCACATGAAAATTAATGAACTAACCAGAATATTACAACATAAACTACAAGCTACGAAAAGAAGTAAAATGATACGAAGGTGGGAGGAGGAGAGGAAATTTCACTGAAATTATTTTAAAATGATTGAAGAAAATCTCTTGGACGATTCGATGACCTCTAGTGTTGCTTCAATGATTGTTTTATTTGACTGAAAAGGTAACCTTACATCACCACACAAAATTTTTGAAACTCATTGGAAAGATACGCGGTTTGACAGATACGCGGTTAAGAGATTGTTTCTCTGCAGATGAGAAAGGCCTTTTGACTGTCTTTTAGCTAAAATACTCTCATGAAAAGGAGTAGCAATTTGTTAGGTAGCCTATAGTCCCAGGTTACTCCTACCTTATGGAAACTTTGATTAAATTCTTTTATCTTACTGGTTCATACCCAATTTACACTATGCTGGTTGGTTATTCAAATACCACATAAATCTTGTTTTTGATTATCTTATCTCAATGTAAACTAAGTACAGTTTTTACTTTGCTTGGTTTACACAATTTAATTCAATTTTATTCAAAGAAATACATCCTAATACAATGTTATCGGTAAAAATATGTATTCTATACGACCCCAGAGATGCATAGCTTATCAAGCCTGGGCCGTTAACTAAAATGATTAAAAATTTGAATGAAAATAGTATGCAATGTAGCTATTTCAAAATTTAACAGAGAGGCAAAGTATATATAGGATAAAACATTTGTGGGTTACAACAAAATGGTATGTTGGTAATCGTTAGTTGCAAAAATTGATGATTAGAAATGTATCAGAAATGTAATGGAAAAAGCGTAAACATTATTTTTTGCCTCAATTGAAGATTTTTTCAGTGCCTTTGAAGATGCCCCAGCGCATCTGGATTGAGCCAAAAAGCTTATTAGATTCCATTTGGAAGTCTGATGAAAATTTTTTCCACATGCGAAATCATCTTCAAGGCAATCTTCAAGAAAATTATTAAGCATACAACGATTATTCATAAGGTCAGTGGCATCGCCAGCCCTAAAAATGTGGGTTGAACTTAAGAAGGAATTTAGTCCTAAATAGTATACCATGCTTTTCTACTCAATCTTCGCTTATTAATGATTATCACCCCCAGAGAAAACCGGCACTGGTATTAGATGAAGCCACATATTTTAAGACTGGCTGTATTTTTTATAAGAGTTGAGTTCCAACCTTTAATTTAATTTTGGAGTAGTTTTTACATTGTTTTTATATTATTTTTGTTAAATTCTTTCACCATCCATATTCTCTTTTTAGCTATAGAAATCATACAAGAATTGAATTGTGACAATGTCAAGCTGTTATTGGTGAGTTCATATCTCGGCTCATTTCTCTCGTTTTGGTATCTGACATTCCCTGCAATTTTATTTGGACCTGTTTCGGAAAAAGATATTTGTAGTCAATACAAATTATATTTAGAAAAGGTTCTACTTTCAATTACATCTCTGCAATTTATGCAGACTTTCAATAAATGAGCATTTTTATTTCTACAATGCAAGGACAAGATTTCGTTAAAGTTGCATCAGAGATAACTAATTTTTCTTATCGAAGGACTTGTATTTTATTGACAAAGAAAACTTGGATCAGCAAATAGTATTAGAAGTGTCTCTTTTCGCACAAGGATTGCCACCATTTGAAACCAATAGTTTCTTTATCTATTTCTTATTTTTCGGGTGCATGATTTTGATGTAGTTTCTATTTCCGCTTCTTAACTTACAAACAACATTTGGCAAGGAAATAAATTCAGTTCGGCTCAAAACATAACATTGCAATGAATAGACCTTTTAGCTTTTCCACAAAAGAGCCTGGATGGAGCGCTTTTTTGTACATTTTATACGCGAGGTTCGATCGAGTGGCATTAGAGCTTCTATCACTATTGTTCACATTCGAAAATTCTGCAAAATGTAGCAAAATATCGTCACAATATTCTCCAATTCAGCTTCCAGAGGTACTAGAGTTTATTTCATTGCGGTCATTCTTGTCCTAGCTAGTTTTGTCTTCAAAAATGTAATGCTAAGTCAATGGACTTTTATTTTCATAGGACTTATATCATCACCAGAGGACACATGGTGACATCACAAATACACTGACGAAATACCTTCCACATATAGGTAAGTACGGCAAAGTCATTAATATTTTCCCGCAGCTTTTCAAAGCTTAGATGATTTCTACCTTATTAAGGATGATTTGCTATAAGTCAGCAGCAGCAAAGGCGTAGAGACCAAGGAGACTGCTTTGTATTTGCTATCATTTAAGACCATTTTCATTAAAATTGGTTGAGAAATTGATTAAATAGATTGTGAAGAAGCTATGAATTTGCCAATTTTCGTATGATTTTTGGTAGCCTAGCAACAAATCACGTGGCTAATTAATTACCATTGCTATATTTGAAAAGCTAACTGTCCAAAGAACAATAGTAGCAAGTTTCATTGTTATATCTCTCATAGTTTCAGAGAAAAAGAGGGCGTTTCCCTCCATGCCAAAACATAAAAAACACCCCATGTGAAATAGGGATAAGACTAGTTCAATGCATCAAATCTGCATGTTGTAGCCCCTCTCCTCCCCCACTCTCTTAAAGCCTTCAAAATCAGGAAGGTTGCAAGTTGGCTTTGAATATTGAGCTACTGGGTGCCTTCATTGCCTTCCGCTCGCAGCTGTGGATATGTGAACAGTGTACATGGTAGTGGTAGCTGGATGCACAGCCCACTAAGGGAAAATCATTTCTGTTAGTGGGCTTTGTATCAGGCAATGGTTGCTTCTCTGTTTATGTCGTTTATGAGATCATTTTTTGCGCTCTAGGACACATACAAATAAGCCAAGTTCCAGATAGAAATGAGCCTGATGCAAATGGGGAAATCAACTATACGTTTGTTTTCAATCATTTGTTGAGAATTGGCTATTCAGGATGGATTGGTTGTGAATATGTGCCAAAGGGTAAGCTTAAACGAGCATTTTATCTTACTGTTTTCAGATTACCACTTTTCCTCCAACGCATCTGTGGCTTTTAGTTAAAAATGACGAGCAGGACCCAGCGTAGACCTGCCTACGAAAGTCTATTACAGTGAGTCTGTCTGACTCTATCATGAAAGGAATCACTCGCGTGGACTTCGCGAAATAGATTTTCCACCCCTATTTCTCAGACTTTTGCCCGAATATTTGTAGGTTTAAGGCTGAAGATATCGAGTTGAAATTCAATGGAAACCTGAAGCAATGGCGCACAGAATCTCGCAATATGAATTGAATGTCAAGTTCTGTTTCTTTGTAAGCACGACATTTTCTTTTCACAGAATCACTCGTGGATTAACCTGCAACTATGTAAACTATATAGGATACTGGCTGCTTCAAATATGCCATCTAATGGTAGCCCGGTTTCATTGATGGCGAAATGCCCATGTTAGATAAAAGAGATCACCCATCTCTCTTGCATATGATGATAAGCTTTGTTAAGCATCCGGTTACCCTTCACGTAGATTTAAACATTAATAGTGCCGTTCACCCTGGGCTAGAATATTTATAGTTCAGGCTGCAAGGCCACATGAATTTATAAGGCTATATATCACCATAAATAAGCTAATAAAACTCTCTCTTAGATACAAAAGGCTTGGGATGGATTGAACCTTATCTTCAAAGGCCACATGAATTTAAAAGGCTATATATCAACATATATAAACTAATAAAACTCTCTCTTAGATACAAAAGGCTTGGGATGGATTGAACCTTATCTTCAAAGAGATGACGATATGCAGCTTAGAGTTTTACGGACATAGACTATTTTATCAGCGAATAGGGCTAAATTGCGTCTATATTTTTATGTAAATATATAATTCTATGACATACATTGCAATGCAAACAGCAGATTGATATTGTTGTGTGATATGTGACTGACAATTCGAACTTTTCCTGGACAGGTTTCCGACAACGTTTTTCTACCAAAGAAACATGAGACTGTTTGAGGTCGTTTATTATCCTAAAAAAGGGCCAGTTTCAAGCTATTTCGAGGAGTCTCCTTTTGACTGGCTCGTCCTTTTAAAGTACTTTAACCCAGTATGCAGACAAATTCTCAACTTTTTTCCAGATAAAACTACCGGGTGTCCCAAAAAAAGTACTTCTGTTTAAAAAATCACCAAAAATTGATTATCAAACCTTTAATAAAATTTTCTTCTTGAATTGCTTTGTCAAAGACCCAAAAATATTCACAGATGACATAATGTTTGCTTTTGATACAGCAAGGTAGAGTATTTACACGTTGAAAAACCTTATTTTGAGCTATAGTTTTTAAGCACAATACTCAATCTTGCCTAAATGTCAAAAATTTCAGATTTTTTATCGTCAGTGAAATCTCAAATGACAGTCATGTATGACCAAACTAGAAGTTTACATGCACAAAGAAATTGATTTGGCAATCATCAGTGCTTTTTTGCAGTATGATTCGAAACCAGGTGGCCCTAAAAGGACTAAATTTGCTCATTTTTAAGGCACTTACAAGATCAGCTTTGTCTTGGAAAATAATTTGGTTCTTGATCTACTTGACAAAAAGAGAAAATTGAAGATCGGCCGTGTAATCAAATTTTGATGATTTTCAAACAGGGGTACTTTTTTGGGACACCTGGTATCTTTCTTATAGAACCTTCGTTATTTTTGAGAAATAAATGGATGTGTTTATTGTATGGCAGAAATTATACCTTTGTTTTCAGAGACCCTCCTCCCGGCCAGTGGCCGTTAATCGTTAATGTGACCGTTAATATTTTTCTAATTTTGTAATTTAACCAATTAATCCGTGTGTATTTAAAAGACAGCTCTATGAAAAAATGCAGTGTCTTTGTAGATGATGTTACTCGTCATCGTAAATACAGTAGTGTCCCGCATATAAGAAACACAAATTTACGAAACACAGACCCTGATTTTCAAAATAATTCCCCATTTTATAAGAAACTAGCACAGGTCTGAAAAAACCCTTTTTCTTATTTAACAAAACCAAGCAAAAAACACTTTCCTGGAATAAGTATATCATTGCCTGGAAGTGAAAATTTACAAATGCATCTGTCCTGGTAAAGAAAATTCTGTCCCAGACAGAATCTGTCCTGGAGAGCAAATAAGCTGTCCTGGTAAGGAAAATATCTGTCCTGGACAGAATCTGTCATGGACAGTAGAAAATCTGTCCTG
>REGL01000351.1:129024-140940 GCA_004194395.1 Aurelia aurita complex sp. Pacific | reverse complement strand
AGAGACCATGTACCATCGTGTATAGTGTCATTGATTTAAAAAAAAAAGTACTGTTTAGGCCGTATACAATGTAGTATTGTATTGTGCTTTATATAAAATGAAAATGAAAAAATGAAAGTACTAAAAGTTTCTTAATTTCGCATGAAAATTTCGGTGTTTTAGTAGTACAAGTTTCTTAATTAGTTTCTTTTTTTGGGCCTAAAATTGCGGTATTGTTCGAAGTTGAGCCTTCTTCTCGACAAAGGGCTTCCATTTTGCATTGACATTGTCATCAAGAAGAAGCCATGCACATTAAGGCAAAAATTTACCAATTTTGCAGTTAAAAATCAAGAAAAGATGAAGGTACCTTTGTTAGAGAGACATAGAATAAGAGAGACATACAGAAATAAAGTTTTAGAGTTTCTTAGCTGTTCTTGAGCGTAGTACTAGAGTTTCTTAAATTTTTGGTCATCGTAGTACTAGTTTCTTATAAACCAGTTTCTTATAAAAAACATGTACTGTAATAACAGTGTTGACCATGTTCTGTGGAAGGTGGAAGCTCAAAAAAGTACCTAGTTGCCCTGTTACGTTTTGCGCCGGCCATGTTGTAAAATAAACTTTGCACTGTCCCTCAGCCCTTTTACCTAATTATTTACAGTCAAATCATACATAGTCCGTGGTGTCAATTTGTATTTACTTATGAGCACGGGTTGTGTTCAAGGATTTATGTACTTTGCGATCCTGTTTGTTGTGGAGGCAAATATCATTATGCAAATATTGATTATTGAACAGTACTGGATTTATCCATGATTTATCAATAGTCACTATGGTTTATCCTACTTCAATGGATTTATCCTCTTTTCAATTTCACATTCCGCGCAAAAAGGGTCGCTATGGAGGGTAGGAAATATTCATTGTTTTGGTTTGAATCATTTCAAATCGTGCTTGGTTGTTAAGAGACAAATGGGTTCTGCTCTATCGATTCAGTTGTCTTGATGACCATGCAATAGAAATCGATAATTGTTGGATAAGAGGAAATTTCTTGGCAATTTTTGCGTTCTGATGAAAGTATGTTGTTTTCAGGGATGCCACGGCGATGCGTCGCAAGGAAGAGAACTCTGAACTGAAAGGAGAGTCTGCTGCAAGAAACTGAGAGAATTTGAAGACAAGAGGAATAGGTATGTTTATTTATGTGGTATTTTTATGTTTTGTAGACAACAGTCCCGTTAGACTCCTGATAGCTAAACAAAAAACATCACCGAGTGATAATAGACAATTTTCCAAATTTTAAACGTTTGCATCCTGAAAGCAAAACTAACTTGGTAACCGTTGGTGTGTTGGAATTTTTAAAGGAAAGGTCATCCAAGGTAGGGTCAAAATGTTAAATAGATGCATACTTTTGCAAGTGTACCAATCTCATTCATAACAAATGATCGTGGGCGTTGATTTGACCGACATAACATGTGGATATTCCAGTGGCCTAGGCCTAACCTCTCCTTCTGACTGAAACGTCCAATATTGTGTGCCCAGTATGTGCCCAGATATGTCAAAAATAAGTCATTCTACGTTGACTGTGGAGGTGCGGGTGAACAAAGAGTATACTAAAATGTCTTATAGAGAGTTAGATACCGAAGAATATGCCAATATGCCAGTCTTATTTGCCTGGGGGGATTACTGCGAGTCTTTAAAGCTGTAATAATCTTGGCACAAATTTCTGATCCTTATTCCTTGGTCAAATTTGCGTACAAATTCGATAAAATTCTGCCTTGCATTAGATGTCACTTGAAAATTTCTGGACTGGAATAAAAACAAAGAAAGAAATTTCAAGAGTAATTTTGCGTTATTGAGCCAATGTCAAACGGACTTTGGGGTCGAGCGTTTCTTGCAAAGAGTGATCAGGACAAATAAATTTTCACGAAAACAAAATGATTTTTTTGCCAAAAATTGACAGCAGACTCAACTTCTGAATGGGAGACTGGAGAGGAGGTATCTGAGCTCTGAGACAACAAAGCATTAATTCAACCATGTGAATCTGGTTATTTTCCTTTATTTTCCTTGCCTGCAAATGTCACTTGAATAATTCATCAATTGTCACGAAGCATAAAACATCCTTTGTTTTGATTTTTGAGACTTACCAGTTACAACTCAATCACATGAAAAGACTGATGTTGTTTATTTTGAAAGGAAAACATATTTCGACAAGGCTTTTTGGAGCTCCAGAGTCAGCCAAAAAGAATGAAGGGGATTGTCTCTTATTCAATGTAGGTCTAATTCTCAGAGTAAAACAGAAAAGTTATATTGAAACCTGCCCTCTGCCCTCGGATCTCTTCACAAATGGAAACGAGGTTGCCATTGCTGAATCACCATATATGGCAATTGCAGTAATTTTTATTGGTAAGAGGCTCAAAAACAAGTAGAGGCTGAGCAATAAGAAAAATATCCCAGAGTTCATTCAGGTGTACTTGCTCTGATCATAAAGACCCTCTTCTAACATAGATGCTTTGGGCGCATTCTTTGTTATGTGCAAGAGAAACAACTTTCCAAACAATCTTATTTTTTCAACAACAAAGAGAAGACACGTGCGAGGTATGGGAAGTGGCATGCCCGTTGTTTTAAGGCACCTTCAAAAATTGAAGACATGGAGATATATCAAGTTGTCAACCATGGTCCTTTGTGCACCAACTGAAAAGCAAAGCAAAGAGAATTTAGGCCAAAAACGACTTTCATATAATAAGAAAGTTGAATTTGGCGCCACAAAGGATCATGGTTAGCAGTGGCTCTTTGAAAGAAGGCAAAAGAAAAATCAGTTGCAGCTCAGCGGTAGTCACTCTGCCAATTATTTGGGGAGGGGGGGTTGAAGCTATTGTCTCAGTTGAATTATTGTTTAGCTCAGTTGTTTTGAAACAAAAGGTCTTTGCTCTACCTAACATTGGAGGTGACGCTACGCCCTCACACTTTTGCTGCAGCTAACAGATCTTCTGAAGGCAAAAACGAGTTAATGTGAAAGACTTCATTTTGGGGACAGGGTATCTTCAAAGAGTGCGCAAAATGCAGAGAGAAAGACCATTGACGAAGGCTTTAAATGTTTTCAGTGACTAGGAGAGGAAATGCCACACCTTTCATTAATCCTTGCCATATTTTTGGGTGCAGCTTTAACATAGCCTTCGCCTCAAAAGACTCTAAATTCCATACTCTTTTTCAAGAATGTTCTAGAGTATTGAACACAGTTACTTTATCTTATACAATTGAATGTTTCTTCATATGTGGACAAGATATTTGATTATACAGTGCTTTTTGTTCCTATTGTAGCATTCCGAATTATAAGAAGTGTGGTTTTCTATATCTTGATCTGCTTCCTTTCAACGCCGCTGTTCTTATTAATTATCATTTAAAATATGAACTGATTGGTTTTGGGTCACACAACCTGATTAAATTTGTTATGGAACCTTTTCTGCATGATATCCACAGTCATGGGAGCGTCACCTGTGATGTATCTATAGCTGTCTTATGCCAAACATATAGCACGGAGTTAGGGGACACCTAAAGATATTGCATCGTTTAGCCAAGGGGTTGTTAGTCCCTCAAAATGTTTGAGATTTCTAGGAGAGCACTCCAAGAACAGAAAAATTTCTGGATGATTTAAGGGATTTCAACAAAGCAAAAGAGCAAACGGACTTTCCAGATATTGTACAAGACTTTAGAGAGTGGTTACTCCTTCCCGTCGTCGTATAGCCTGAGGACAGCGTACTTAGAAGATATTTCGTCAAACACGTGAAAATAAAGAAGTTTATTTGAAAAAGGAATCCTGTTATGGATATATCCACGTAACAGTGGTTACATTGCCCCCATTTTCTGTGACAGTGCACGGGTTCACGACTTGTTTCAGTGTAATTCTTCCACGATAGTTTAATCGAAGGACAAAATGTTTCTGCAGGGCAATAATCTCGTCAACCTCGTGCAAGCAACTTTGCTTTCATGGGGTTTGTCGATCCTTTCCAATGAGTAATTAGTTTCAGTAATCTTGTATGGTTATGTAAGGTTACCTTTTCAATCAAAGAAAACAATCCTTGCAGCAACACTAGAGGCCATCGAATCATCAAAGAGATCTTGAATCATTTCAGGGAAATTTCCTCTCCTCCTCCCACTTTTGTATCATTTTCTTTCTTTTCGTAGCTTGTACCTCATGCTGTAATATTCTGGTTGCTTCATTATTTCCATGTAAATGCTTTGTGTTAATCGTTAAAGCGGTAAAGCCACGGGTTTGCGATGCATTCTCATTTTTCCATGTGGTATCGTTTCGTAAATATGTTCTGTGGAATTGTAAAATTTTAGATTGATGTAAACAATGGTTTCCATGGCTTTCCAACAGTGAATGCGAAAGTGGGGGGCTGTTTTCACTGTAGATATATGAAAGACATTTTTAGAAAGGCCAACTACTGAAATGAGGCTAGAAAAGCTTCACTCCTGTCTTCCTGCATGACAAATGTGGATTTTGTAAAACAAAGGGATGAGCTCTTCTACATCACAAAGCCATTTAGCTTTCATAGGGAGTAGATTTCACACCTCTGAGCGCACTCAACCAAGTGAAAGTAAACAGAGAGTTCAAAACACTATGGTCGGCTGCTCTAAAGTTGTGAAATCTATTCTTCATAAAGGCAAATTGCATTGTAATGTCAGAGAACTTACTCTTTCACTTCAAAAATCGCATTAAGTTGCTGTGATACATTTCCTCGCACGACGATGATGAATCTTCTTGGTTAAAGTTGAACTTTTAGCTGCAAATTTTTATTGTACATATGGATTTATGTGTGTATTGATGAGTAGAACTGTTTGTAGTGCAACTTCTTTCTTTAATTGGAATATTATCTTCACAGCATACTTTCTTGAACTATTTGAAACACCAACACCAGGGACCTTCAAGTTGGACAGGACATTATGAGCAGGGAATTTGTCACAAACGTGAGAGGTTCCAGCAACCGCTACAGCATCTCCTTCTCAGAGGAAGAACCTGAAAAAAAGGAGCCGTNCTTTAATTGGAATATTATCTTCACAGCATACTTTCTTGAACTATTTGAAACACCAACACCAGGGACCTTCAAGTTGGACAGGACATTATGAGCAGGGAATTTGTCACAAACGTGAGAGGTTCCAGCAACCGCTACAGCATCTCCTTCTCAGAGGAAGAACCTGAAAAAAAGGAGCCGTCAAGGCTGACATATTCTGCAGATTTCACGCGCTCATTCGAGGAATCATACAAGGAAGATGATGATGTTTTGATCGTTGATATTGACTATGGCCAAGATCAACAACAGAGCGAGGGTGTAGATGGAAAGGAGGCTGACTCTCCCGAGTCACTTTCTCGCAGTGGCAGCTTGAGTAATAGCTTTAGCAAACGGCGGCCTAAAGATGTACTCAGGAGGTATAAGAGCGTTGAAGAAGTCATTACTTCGTCGCCTAAAAAGACCAAAACGAAGCTGCATAAAACATACAGTGATTATGATTACAGATACAAGGGATTTGATAAGAAAGAGAAGGCTTCAGCAAAGTTGACGATGTCAGCAGACCTCTCAACGTCACATGAAGAAGTTTATGAAGGAGATGATGACGTATTGATCGTTGATATTGATTACAATCATGGAAACGAGACTGATCATAGCTATGAGGCTAGTATGGAGGAAGATGCACGGAGCAGTTCATATAGATATGGCATGGGGAATGGGGCACCAAGGAAGGATATTTTTAGGAGGTACAAGAGCGTTGAAAATGTGCATTCAGAATTTTATTCCGATCGAGCCAAAGACTTGAGGAGGACGATCAGTGGCTATGAGCTGACATTTACGAATGAAAATGAACCGGATCAAATATCAAAGCTATCTTTATCAGCTGATTTCACAACATCTCACGAAGAGAAAGTAGGCCCAGTCAAGGCTGCGAATACGGAGGAGGATGACGAATTTTGTGACATCGATATTGAATATGAAGGCAGAATTTTTGCAGACCATTTTGAGACGAGCACACCACAGAAATCTAAGAAAGACAATGACAATGATAATGACCTTGAGACCAAAAATGGCCTTGAGGCAGATTCCTCAGATGTGAAAAGCGTGACAACTAATGGGCTTTCCTCGGTCAATGATTTGCATGATAATAGAAAGCTAAATGGTGACCAGAAATCCACTGAGGAACAAGCAGATGACCAGACATCCAAATCTTCATCGAAGTTCAAAATCGAAGAGCAAAATGTAAACAACCAAAATGGAGCCGTGAGGATACTTGATTTGGCATCAAAGAACCAGGAAGTAACTCTCACATTATCACCGGAAGTCAATGCATCCAGCAATGATTTAAAATCTGTTGCAGAGGATAATGAATTGAAACAGGAGAATATTGGGTTATCAAATGGTGTTCAAGTTCATGAAGAAAATTTGATAAACGGAGTGGAAATGGAAGCGAAAAGACGAACGAAAGTATTGATATCAATGAAAGGGGGAACGTTGGGGGCAATGGAGGGGCAACGAACTGATAGTGATGTGGATGGGACAGACGTTCAGGACAAGAAGAAGCGAAGCGCAAGTGATGAAGGGGGCATTGCAACTGAGAATAAGAAGAATCGTGTCGAAGTCACACTGAGTCTGACTGGACAGACGAAAGCTGAGTACCCAGAGACTAAAGAGATTCCAGTTGAGAACATTCCAGACAGACCTATTGAAATTCCTGCTGAGGTTAGGCCTAAAGAAAATGGCAAACATGAAGACAGAAATAAGGTTGTTCGTGAGAAAAAACGCGTGGAAGTCTCATTACCATTGAAAGGAAGCCAAATAAATGATGATCATGAGGAAGTCATGGCTAACGATGATGCGAAGACGACTGAAGTAGTGTCTGATGAAGCTGGTCTTCAGTTAGATGACATTATCATTGAAGATAAAGAGACAGATGGGATAAAACTGAATGAAAGAGCTGCAGCCTATTTGTATTTTAAAGGGAGTCATGAGCCTGGAGACGATTCACAGCAGACAGATGATAGCAATATCTCTTTGTTCGTTGATGACATAGTAAAAGGGGATGTCAAGTTTGAGGAGAGGGGGAATGTTGAGGACATTCCAGTGGTTGTTGACGAGGAAGTAAAAGTGGAGAGCGTTGATCAAGTGATGACAATGCCTGGTGAAGAAATGGTTTCAAATGTAAATGAGGAAAATGGCGAAAAGATAAACGCAATGGATTTGCAAGTTGAGGATGAGGAACCTGCTCAAGAGATTATCATCAGTGAGAAAGAGATTCATGTCCATATTTCAGAGAGTACTGGTGATGAACGGGGACTAGATAATGATGAATTATCAATTGAAGTTGATAACACGAAATCTGATGAAGAAGCTGATTCGAAAGAAGTTGAAACAAAGCACGACAAAGTGACGAGCGATAAATTTAGGCTCACTGTGTCGCAAGGTGCAGAAGATGCATGGGTAATTGTTAGTGAAGATGAAGGTAGCGATAACAGTGATCATGAGGCGCAGAATGATGACGTTGATACTGAAGAAGATGGCGAAGAAGAGCAAACTACACCAGAGAGTAATGAATGGAAGATGAACAGCTCAGAGGATGAAAGTGCAGAGCCAGAAGCAGATGGTGCACAAGATGAAGAAAAACCAGATGAAGTTTACGAGGATGTTATTCCCCAAGTACCAATAATGAAGGACCCAGAAGATGTCTTGGTGAAGATAATAGTCACTAAAGCTGAAAGCATGGATGAAGATCAAATGACGGGGCATTATGAGGTGAATGAACCACTTTACAGCACTGTGACCCCAACCAAACCCAATGGTGGGAGTAACGCAGAGATTGATGCATCAGACGATGGAAGTGATGTTGTTAGTCAGGGTGATTATAGCGAAGAAGGAGAGCCAAATTCGGAAGGTTTGCAATTAGATAACATGGTATATGGCTTAGTTGGGGATGGTCATGACAATACAACAAGTAATGAAGGAATCTATACAGAAATAGACGAAGTTGAAGATCCAAATGAAAATAGGCCTAAGCAATCTGAGACTCAAAATGAAAATGCACAATATGGAAAGCCGTATGAAATCATACTGATCAAGGAGTCCCCTGGAGATGCGGAGGAAAACATAAAATCTGCGTTTGATACAAAATCTGCGTCTGATATGAAATCTGCAAGCAGGCTTGCAAGGTTGGGAAGACGCCTTAAGTTTTACCTGATTGGATCTCAGAAACATATTGCAAACAATGAAAAACAAAAGGAGGATAACAATGAGACAATAAGCAGTGACACGGAGGTACGGTATACCTTTCGATTACCCGAATATATAAGTGATGAGAACGAACATATTTACGAGAGTTTCAATGATTTGTCTGGTAATCACGATAATGATGATAGTGATGATGAGAACATTTACGAAACGATTGATGACACTGTACCAAGGGCTGCTGGCAATGTTTTATTCGCCGCGGATTCAAAAGGAGGCACAAGAGCGGAAATTGTATTTGGAGGACTGAACGGTGGAGCGATACCATTGACTGAAACAATAAACAAGGTTTATCGAATAATCAGTAAAACTGCGGACAGAGGAAAGGTCAAAACCGAGACTGTGAGAATGTTCCTGGGACAAGAGAGGCTGGTGTTTTGAGTTAATTTAAACGAGGCTGCTGCAAATTCAAGAGCATTTCAATGGACTTGACGGATAACCAAGTAATTATTTCAAACATTCAAAGTTCCAAAGGGTTTTTAACGTTATTTATAAAGCTGGTATTCATTCACAGACACATTCACGTTATAGATTTAGGATTTTAGAACATAGAAAGGCGTGTGCATTGGCCTTATTCTGACTTAGGAAGTAGTTAGCATGTTGCGGCCAGACTGCCACATCTATTGACCCTTATTCATTTTGAGCCGACTGATGAAAATTGGAGCTGGCAGCCCACTGTTGTCTGACACAAATTTGCAATCCACACTGCATGATATTCCTTAAAGGCACACTGTCGCGGCTGTGATTGGCTAGTCGTAATGTTGAAATCACCAACCAAGAACTTGAATAAAGGGAGGCCTTCATGAATTTCAGTGTACAGCGTAATTACTGAAGCTTGCCTAATTCTATTCATGTTTGTTGTCTTATTTACCCAATCAGCGCCACGACAGTGTGCCTTTAATGATTCACGTGAACAAGGATGGATTTTGTAATACAATAGCATGAGTTACTTTTGTTGACACCTGAATTCAAAGCGATTAGTGATCACAGACAAAGGAAATGCCCGCAACCAGTAATTTAAAACAAACAAAGCCACAAAAGTTTCTCTCAAACCCAGGTAGCTAGCACGCTCGTTGTGCATACCATAAATCGTTTTTAAGAGAAACATGACCATGAATTTATGGAAGAAGGATATATCTACACATGTAACTCGGACATTTAGCTCGTTTGGCTCAAAAGCCGATTGGGAGGCTATTCAATTTTCTTGTTTTTGGGTATAATTAAAACTCGATTAAAACACTTACTGCGCAGCCTCTTCTTAGATAGACCCTTCTTCTCTCGATATATCCTCATGTTTGGTCTTAAAAACAATTTTTGAAATGTACAACGAGCGTGCTAGCAACCTGGGTTTAATAGAGACTTTTGCGGCTTTGGTTCTTTGTTTTGGATTACTGGTTGAGGGAATTTCCTTTGTCTGCGATCGCTACTCCCTTTGAATTCAGGTGTCAACAAAAGCAACTCATGCTATCGTCTTACGAAATCTGTCCTTGTTATTCATGTGTGCAACACATTTTTCTTGCAACTTTAGTAGCAATATGCACCAGGTAACATTTTCTGCCATCTGTTAAACTGATCAGAAATTATGAGATCGTCCCATTTCTATGGATTGTCCAATGTGAGGTGCCAAGTGTCGCAAAAATGCCCCCACTTTGAATCACAATGGCGGAAGGCAAGTAGAGACAATTCCTAAGCTATTCTTTTGATAATTTAGCGAAATTACTGACGCCTGCCTACATATTGTCTTATTCATCCAATCAGTGCCACGACAGTGTGCCTTTAACTATTGCCACATGTGGCAGGAAATTCTCCAAATTCTGATTCAAGAACTATTGCTGTCTCTGGTGATTCCAAGAATTTAAGCAGTTAAGGTCCCAAAGTTGCTACAGGAAAGGCCTGATGTATTTTACCTGGTGTCCCAGAAAAAGAAGTACTCCCGTGTAAAAAATCACCAAAATTTGATTACACGGCCGATCTTCAATTTTCTTTTTTTGTCAAGTAGATCAAAGACCAAATTATTTTCCAAGACATAGCTGATCTTGTAAGTAGTTTAAAAATGAGAAAATTTAGCTCTTTTAGGGCTACCTGGTTTTGAATCATACTGCAAAAGAGCACTGATGATTGCCAAATCAATTTCTTTGTGCGTGTAAAACGTTTAGTATGGTCATAAGTGACAGAAATAAATGCGCACTATTATTGGAGACTTTAATGATGATAAAAAATCTGAAAATTTTGACTCTCAGGCAAGATTGAGTATTTTGCTTAAAAACTATAGCTCAAAATAAGGTTTTTCAATGTGTAAATTTCCTACCTTGCTGTATCCAAAGAAAAGATTTTATCATCTGTGAATATTTTTGGATCTTTGAAAAATCAAAATTTTGATAATCAATTTTTAGTGATTTTTTAAACAGGAGTACTTTTTAAGGACACCCGGTAGAACCCACTCGTACACATAGAAAAAAACTGTATTTGAGATGATGGCGCTCTTTATTGAATAGCAAGGCTTTTTGGGATACCATTAATTTTCTCGACAGTCCGTTACAAGCCATTATACTTTGTAGAGCAAGTATTGTGGTGGTAATGTTGACATTACATCTTAAGAAATTTGAAGCAACGTACTTGGCATCCATATTTTGTAATTTTATCGCCAATTTTTATCGCCATTTGGTATTTAGACATAAGTTCGTACAGTTGAATTTTTATACTTCTTAATGCTTTTGGTATATTTTTAAATCTATCAGGTGTCTCAAAAAATTACCCCCTTTGGACTAAACAAGGGAACAAAATAATAAAATATCGGGACTTTTTAGGTTTATAGCTACATTTGTTGATCTTCAACTTAAATGCATATCCTTTTCGTTTTAAAATCGTCCACCAAACACCGGAGCTATGAGTCACAAGGTCAAAATTTGCAGTGCACTGGAGGGCCCCTTGTAAAACAGCTCCGGCTGAAGGGCAACCTTCCTTAATAAAATCAAATATCAAAATATACAAAAATGCCAGATGTTTCGAAGAAGGGCCTAGCCGATTATTTGATATCGCAGAAGAATTTTCAACTTTGACCTTTAGTTTTACTTTGGAAAAGAAGTGTATCTTGAGATGCTTTCACTGAAAATTAAAGTTTACAGGTGCTTTGGTAAATTTCTATGATATAAATCATAGCTGGGCCCTTTTTCAAAACCTCTGGTTTCAGGTGTACTGTAAATTTTGACTTTGCGAACTTGTATCTCTGGTGTTTGGTGGACGATTTTTAAATGCAAGGATGTGCATCTAAGTTGAAGAATGATAAATTTAGCTGTGAACTCGGAAAGTAATGATATTTTATCGTTTTGTTCCTATTTCTAATCAAACGGGGGAACTTTCTTTGAGACATGCGGTATTTGAAGTTTCAAGAAGTTTTTACTGTCTTGGATCTTTGAAGTAATTTCGTTTGAAATTGTTAAGATTGCTGAATTCACTGTGACATTTGCATAAATCGTTCCTCGTTGCAATTATTGTTGCATTGTGGTACTGTTACAATAAGATCCGCTACTTTTGGTTGACACCTTAGTACAAAGCGATTAGCGACCAATGCAAGCAACAAGAATTGCTCCGAAACCCAGGTAGCCAGCTGGCTCGTTGTGCATTCCAGACATGGCTTTTAAGAGCAAGCATGAGCATAAATCCAAAGAAGAAGGAT